>OZ023211.1:58221626-58434126 GCA_963995525.1 Escarpia spicata | reverse complement strand
AACATCTTCAAATAAGATGGCATCATCCATTTCACAACTAAAATTCTCCAAAGTCACTTTCATTGTCGCTATCAAAGAACGCTGCCTGGAACGGCATGGCAGCGTCATCCCGCGTATCCGTGTCTGGGCCGTCGGCATCACGGATCGTGGCCGCGCACAAACGTTTTTGAAATTTGAATATGATGGCATCCGCCGTTCTTAACAACTGTCCCACACTAGCAGACATCAACTGTAATAACTGTCTGCTTTGTTAAATGCTTGCTCTTGGTATCAGGTGTTGATGTTTTAAGCCAAGTTCCAAGCACAACATTCACACCTTAGCTTTGCTGAAGCCAGGCTTCACCTGATTGTCAACACAACACCATTACAAGTGCCCCTTAGCACTGGAGTAAATTGCACTTCCCCTGGTAAGATACAGTGTTATTATAATGCCATGTGCTTGGGTCAACTGTCTGGAACTGGAAGAAGTAGACCAAACCACAAGATCACATCTGTTCTCACAGAGGCGCGGCGATGACAATTATTACATTGTAATTACTAGCTGTCAATCAAACACCTTTGAAGTCAACACAGCTGGTCCTACTGCACTAAACTAGCTCTAGTCTTTTCAATGCATTTATAACATCGACTTTATAAATGACTCTACATAAAATGGCATAAAAATAAAACTTCTCAAAATATTTTAATCATTCTAGCTTTACCGTATAGCTTAAATGTATGGCTACATTTCGTTCACTGGGTGTATGGACATTCAGCCACCCAGTTATTTTCTGGTAGCATGGTGAATTTTTTTTATTTTTGTTTTCCATTTTGACAACATTCACATATAGTATTATTCTTACTTTAATATAAAATGTGATGTAGTTATTATCAATGCATTACATTAAAGTCTTTTACCAATAAAATTATACCTTATTCATTCATTTATGATAATTAATAACAAAGTTATGACTTTCTTTGTGGAACCTCTTAATGTTTTCTACTTGTGTGCGCTACGGAAGTATGTCACACGCAGGGTTAAATGGTCATGGCTCAAAGTCCAGGTGCGGCTTTAAATAAGGTTTTTGCCTGTGACAAACTGCGCGGAGGAAAATCAGGGGTTAGGTCAAAAGTCGGGGTGCGGCTTTAATTAGGGATGCGGCTACAAATACAGAATTTACGGTACTTAAAGTTTTCATACCAAAATGGTCAGTTGTGGTTTTCTCACAGTACTTCATCGTCTTTGTTACATGTGTTTATTTATTTTACAGATTGCTGCATACGAGAAGAAGGCACATGAGAGCTGGGTATGTGTCCTAATGGGAGCCTTCTTTATTTCGTCCCTCATGTGTAACGAAGAGATGTTATCTGGGACGTGTTGACATAGGACGATGGCTGGAATGTGCATCATCATATTCTGTGGATGTGTGACCTGTAGCTCGAATGAAAGAATGTAAAATATGCTGATTGAAACATATTGCATGTTACGTCTGTTAATTCCTGATTGTGTGATGGTCTGTGTCTATCAGGTGTGTTCTACTTTTCTGTGAATGTGTTATCTTTTGCCTGAATTTATGATCTCTTGAGTGTATGATCTGATAGTGCCTAAATAATATACCTTTTGTTATTTTAATATGTGATCTCTGAATGCTAGATCTCCTATTACCTGAATATATCATCTCCTACTGCCTCACTGTATGACTTAACGTCACACAGTGATGTCCTGTTGTTTGTGATCTATTGTTCAAATGTATGATTTCTTGGAGGTCATCTCAGAACGTTGATGTCCGATATCAGACAAAACTATATTTGTTTGGGGGAGGGGGGTCTGAGGCAGTTTAATCTGGCATCAGACGTTTATATTTTATGCTTTTAACTGATATTGTTAATATTTTGATATCATCATATCAATGTTTACTCAGTTTTCACTTTTGTCTGAACGGAGGGGGTGGGAGATTGAGGCCAGATGAAAGAAATTTCATCTTCTATTGGACATCGACGTTCTGAGATGAGCCCTTATTGCCGGAATGATCTGTTGTGTGATGGTGTGATTACATTGTACAGTTGGGAGGCCGCCAGTCTGAGAGAGAACTGAAGGAGGCAAAGACTGAAGCCGCTCAACTCCGCAACAGGTCTGTGCTTGTTACACCTGCAACAGTAGTACAGTGCAAGTGGTAATAGTGACTACAGTGAAACCTCTCTATTAAGGTCACCCTTGGGACTGGCCAAAGCTGACCTGATTAGCAAGGTGACCGTATTAGTGGGACTAATTTGTTATACTTTACTCTGTATGGAACAGATTTGGTGCTGTCCCAGGGTGACCTTAATTGCGAGGTGGCTGTATTATTGAGGTGACCGTAAAGTGAGGTTTGACTGTCTACTATGATACAAGCAACCGCAGTGTGATACTAACAACTGTAGTCTACTTAAACCAGCTCTATGAAATTCATTTGTGAATGACTTCAGACAGTTAGTTTTAATTAGTATTAAAAAAATGTTTTACCTACAGAAAGATAACACTAAACTGTGGTTCACCTGTGAATGGTTGAACATAATTTCTGATAGAATGTGACATTTAACGTATTACAGTCTCTCTGTGTCACTGTCAACGCCCCCTCAAATGCACCCTTAAATGCCCCCTTCTCACACTTCCTACCTTCATGTGAATATTTCACTCTTCCTGAGGAAGATTTCATTCAAGGTTTGACTTCTTTTACAGATTGGTTGAAATGGAAAGTAAAATACCACCAGAGGGAGCCACACTCATTCGGCCACTACCAACCCGCCCACTGCCACCTGGTAAGTCTTTTCAACAGCACTCCCGAATGGGGTTTTTCAAAAAAGCTCCAAATATGTCTTTGTCCAAGTCTGTCATTGGGTCATCTTTACTGGCTTCATACTGATGCATTGTCTAATTTGTAGGAATGCTTGATGGGCCTCCACTGCCACCCCGGGGCTTTGGACCCCTCTCGCCCCCACCTGGGTGAGTACAAGGATCACATCTACTTTTATCTACTGCTGGTTTTTTAGTCTTCACAGCCTCGATTTAAGCCACAAGTCATAACAATCTGTGCTGTAAAAAACGTATTCAAGGTCTAAGAAATGTTGTTTTGGAGTCTAAAAACAAGCAGTGCTAGTCTTGGCTCATCAGTAATATTGTCTCGTATCAATTGTTTTTTTAAGCACTGCAAATTGGGTGGTTTATGAAAAACAATGGAGTGATATAGCTGTAACAAACTAAAATGTATTACAGTAATCACTTAGAATGCTGGGAACTCTGAGTCTAAATGTATTGAGTTTGTAGAAGTATTGAGACTGTAGAAGCGTTGAGTATGTAGAACTCTTGAGTCTGCAGAAGTATCGAGTCTGTAGAAATCTTGAGTCTGTAGAAGTCTCGAGTCCGTAGAGGTCTTGAGATTCTAGTATAAGTCTTGAGTTTTGTAGAAGTCTCAAGTCTGTATAAGTCTCAAGTCTTGAGTTGGTAGTAGAAGAAGTGTCAAGTTTTGTAGTAGAAGTCTTGACTCTGTAGAGATCTTGAGTTTGAAGAAGTCTTGAGACTTTAGAAGTATTGAGTCAGTAGAAATATTTACTGTATCGAAGTTTTGTAGAACAAATTTGAATTAATGACATTTTGCAAATACCAGTATTTACTTATCATTGTGTAATGACTTTGTCATTGTTGCAGTGACGACATGGAGAGACACCCTCGCCCTTTCCCCCTACCTCTGAACCGACCAGTGCCCCCTTACCTGCGGGACCGCGTTCCCTTCCCCCACCCCCTAGACCGACCTATGCCCCCCGATTTTGTATCACATTCACCAGGTACCTACAGCCGCCGCCCGCCCTCCCCCCATGACCGTCACCCTCCTCACCGATCCACACCCCCTGCCGATTACAACTCGCCCCCTCCCATCATGGACCGGCGGTCCGTCTCACCCCCATTTAACCACCGCTCCCCCTACCCCCCGCGGTCTGTGTCACCCCCGTTCAACCATCGTTCCTCCTACTCGCCCGACCACCGGTCATCACCCTCTATGCCATTCCGTAGAACACCCCCTTATGGGATGCGGCGTTCACCCCCGCCCTTTGACCGGTCCCCCATCCCCCTGGACCGAAGATCGCCCCCGTATCGAGGACCACCCCCACCCCACATGGGGCCGCCACTGAGGGGACCGTCCCCCAGATTTAGGTACGCCCCACCCCCACACATGAGGCCTCCACCACCCAACATGAGGCCACCCCATCCGGGCATGCGACCCCCTCCACCCAGGGGTAAGTGAAGATGACACATTTACAATTACTTTCTTCAAAACGTTTCATTTGTACTTTAGTCTATTCCAATATTAATTTTAAACTATGAAAACGCAGTTAACAATCGTAGAAACATGCATGTAATTGTGAAAATCTTCAAATTTACACAATCTCCATTAAGCGTCATAACAAATACTTATGGAAACCGTTTTTGGCGTTTGTGTATGCAGCGCCATCTGGAGGATCGGCATTTTTGCTAGTAATAACAATCAAGGTGTAGGTGTTGGACAAATCTGTGAGGAGATTGCTACCTGCGTAATATGAAGATCGTTGGTGTCGGACCATCCTTAAGAGTGCTGGCAACCGTTGAATTGAGCATTTTGGGATGTGTTTTGAGTTGTACATTTTTTCTCTCACTTATCTATTTTTGATACTGTGTAATAGAGCATGGGTTCGTGCCTGTAGTAATCCTTCTGTGTGGTATGTGTAGGCGGCATGGCTGACAGGAATACCTCGCCACAAGACAGAATGCCCTGACTGCGTCCAGCAGTCATCTGATAGTGCCTTGGCCTTGGTGTAGTCAGCACACGTAGGAAATGTTGCATGCTCAGATTGAAGAATCTTGAGCCTGCGAACGGGTAGACATTGTTGTCAGCAGTAGTGTCTTCATTCAGATATGAACTGCTGCATACCGCTGACTGGACGCAGTTGTGTTGACAGTGACGATTATTACAGACTTACAAAGTCAGTATTGCCTGGTTTTACTTTAATTTTAGACACCATTGGGCAGGTTAAATGTGGATGTGTTCTGACTGTGAGATCACAGGACAAGGTTGATTGATATCCAGATATAATCGGCAAGACAAATATTAGGTGGATACCAAACAGTGGATGTTTGTTTACTAAAAGAAAATATGTTTGAACAAAATGTGCTGTTGTTACTGGGAAGTTACTACATAAGTAACATGCTTAATAATAACAAAATGTGCTGTTGTTACTGGGAAGTTACTACATAAGTAACATGCTTAATAATAACAAAATGTTCTAAATTTTTTCAACTCTAGTCAACTGTGACATGTCTATCCTCTAACATGCAACAAGTCTTTATAAATATGTCATAGGAACACCTCTGTGGGGATGATAATTGACAAGGACAAACCTACGTGTAGAACAATAAACCTTCAGTTTTCACATCGTGCTCAAGACATTGCAACTGAAATCTGTGAAACCATCTTTCTCCAGCTAATCCAGCCACAAACACCGTTCTGAAGAACTCTGTGATGTCTTTTACCACCATTGTTGACCACCTGATATCCCCACTGCTATGTGCTCAAAATAGTCTTAGCCATTTGGTCAGTCACATAAATTAATAATGATGTAAATTGGTATAATAATTTTAATGCACTGTGTCAGTTAAGATGGTCATCTTTCAATAAGATTTGTTGTCTGTGTTAGCGATATATATATATTAACATGTGGTTATATTTAAAATTACGTTTGTAAAAAATGGATGCCAAAACATGTTGGGGATAACCTATGGGTGACGCGTTAGTTGTAGTATTTGGGCTGCTCCAAAATATTCCACATAAACTGAAATTCATCGAATTATCACACATACCTGTGAAATTATCAGATATTGGCATACACTGTACAACGTTTAATCAAATATTGGGTTTAAGAAGGCCTAAGCAGAGGTTGTGTTTTAGATATTGTTATTAAACTCGCTATATATCTGATATTTAATGAGAAGGGGACTACTGATTAGACAACTTGGTGATGCTTAGTTCTACACCAAACTGCGTCATTACAAAAACGACTAGTTTTACTTTGTGCCAATGGCTTGGCAGCAAGCTATGTTAGAGTTTGGTACAGCAAACTTGGTTTGTACATAATTTTGCAGCATTAAGGAACAGTAACATGTTGTAGTTTGTTTGATCTTAGGTGAATGAGCTTTTAGGACAGACAAGTTAATTTTGTGAATTATGCCTTCATCAAACATTGATTTGTGGACGATAAGTTAACATCAATTAAGTTTGTCATTGCCTAGTGAATGTTCTTTGCTTTGGTGTTGAGCAAATGCTACAATTTTATGATAAGTGTCAATGTTATCAAATTTGATCTCTGGACTTTTACTCAAAACCTGATGACATCTCACAAGAATGGCCATAGCAAATTATTTCTCAGAGATTACTGTTATTTTACATGTATTCAAAATGACACAATTTATGAGAGTTCCTGAGAATGTTGTGGCATTTGTTCCATCCCGTGCTTGTCATTGTAAGCGATCTGGAATTATAGAATAAATATTTATGTGATCGTTTTATGCTGTTTGTTTTTAACTGTTCTCACCAAATCAGTGTATTGTATTGTTTTTTCTCAGAATCCTGTATTATCTATAGTTAAGTCTATTCAAATTGCAGGTACAGCGCAACACATTCATTTTGTAATCTTATAATGTTAAATGGGTTCAAGTTGGTCTATTCACCCAAAGTAAACAAGACGAATCAATCCAAACATTTCATTTCGGGTTCATGTACAAAAGAAACAAACATGTCGAGTATTGATTACAGACCCAACATAGCAGCTTGTGCAAATGAATTATTTAGTTTTGACGGAATCTTCCGAAGTTCTGACAAATTATTAAATTAATTTGGGTCTGACCAAACCCAAAATTGGAAAGTGTCAAAGGCATGCTAATTAAATAGTTATAGTATAGTATGCCTGATGATTTATTATTTAAAAAATCAATAGCTAATTGGCACAAACAAGTGGGCATGTTGACAGTTGAGTCTAGATAGTTTTTTTTTAGAACTGAAACACCTAGTTTGATGCTATTTCTGAACTAATTGATCAAAGTGAATGTGATGGGCTGATAGGAAATTGTTAAGTTGGCCTGTATTGACAATGGGTAGCCTGCCTCAGGCATGACAAGAAAAGATGAGATTGCAATTGCTAGTTACATGTTTACTAGTGTATCGCATTGAAGATATACAAACATCATCTGTTTTCAGGTGTAGTTTTTCACATTTACATATCAATACAATTCAGCAATATTTAATTAAAAACAAATTAGCTTTAATAGCAAGAATTAAACTTACATTGAACCTGTATTTGAAACTTGTAACATTTCGATCCGTCTACAGCAGATCTTAATCTTGCAGGGACGTCAATATTGGAGCCATGAACAATATCTTCCATAAATCGGCTTTGGTTGAACAATATGGATCTTGACTTTCTATCTGAAGCCATGTTCTCAGATGTGGTTGCTCAGTACCTTGCTGTAATACTGAGAGCAGGTTCCACTGACATGATGTCGTCTTCCTATCTTAGTTCCAGGACATGACTGTATCTTTGAAGCCAGTTTCCTCTGTAGTAAAATATGATAACATCCTGGCCTTGTAAGTGTTAAGGGCTGGTATGGCAGCTAGATAAGACATTTTTTGAAGCACAATTAATGCAATTTTGGTGTGCCCATGATGTAGGTCTTACTGAATAAAAAAAATATATTCACTTTTTTTCTGCCCCACCCCGTTTCCATGGTAACAAACAAAATGGCCACCATATGATGGAATTTATAGCACATCTAAAAATGTCAGTACTGTAGAAGTAATAACTATGATATTCTCCACAATTTGTGTAAAAAAAACATTTCACTTTTTTTAAATATTTTATTTTGAAATTTCAAACTATGTACATTGTAATTGCAACATTTTTTGACTCGTTTTGGGACATTACTTCAGAGATAAAGCATAAAACCAAAATGTTTTATACAGATTGTGGAGAATCTCCAGGAGAACACAACAATCCAAACTACATTACCATACCATTTTTAGTTCTGGAGTGTTGCAAGTTTATGTTGCTAAAATGCAGATTGAATAACCCCATCGATTGCTTGAAAAAGCCACAGTGTAGCCATAAATAAAATGATTTAGAGATATGTAATTGTTATTAAAGGTACCTTTATTGATAGTAAACATACACAGCTATTGGAATATGGTGGAAACACATTTTGAGTATTTTTGCCATACCGCCCCATAATACTGTATACAGTGTTTGTTTACACCCAACATGAATATTAAAGAGTTATTTGACCTATCCATCGAGTGAACTATTGCCTAGAAACAAGATCCATCAAGCCATCAAAATGGCTGCCAAATATGTGCAGACATTCTTATATATTTTGTTGAAATTCTGGCTCTAGATGTTTTTCTTTGTGAAAAAAAATATAGGGCTGTGTTTAAGCGAGAATTGCATGTGGGAAAGATTGATTTAGCAGATACCATGCTGCCACTGTAACATAATGCATACAGATGTGTAGGCAAAACTGGACGGAGGTCGCGTGCATAATTATGATTGTGACTTAGGCAAACTGACAATTAAACAAATCCTAAAGCATCATGGGATGTCAACACGAAGCCAACATATTTGCTGGTGGTCTGTGCTGTGTCAGTGCTGATTTTGGGCCTGAGAGACGAGATGTTTCAGACTTGGGTGCAGACACGCCATCTGGAATACAAACACACAAACTGTTCACAAGACCCACACAAAGAGGTTGACGCTACACACAGGACAGAGTATCACTCGCAGAAAAACAGAAACTTTAGTAACAATTTGTGTCCACTGTCCACATCTACGGCAATATAGAAACATTGTATTGTTAATCTACAGAATACACAGTGATTGAGTATTGTCTGGTGCATTTGAGCTATGCCACAGTTACCATTTATATCTTTGGGTTTATCTTGGTATTTATTGAAACATAAACATATTTATATACTACCATAAATCCAGGAATATCTTTTCAAAGGCACTTAAAATACACATAACATAACTTCTAAATACATTAAATAAATATAGATAATATGAATACATTTATTTCGGGTAAAAACGGTCAGTATAATAATAATAAAGGAATTGTATTTGAAAATAAAATTTGCCACATGGAAATGACCAAGTGGTTCTTATCAAACTTGACTTGATTTTGTCTCACTTGTCCAAGTTTTCGAAGTGACACGAGGCATCGTTGAGACGTGTTGTCATGACAACAGACATTGATGAGCCGAGCATGACAAAGTAAGGCGTGCAGATAGTCATAGACTTTGACATGACACGTCACATTGAGGGCTCGGTCCACTGAAACAGAACACATCATTCGTTGACAACATCTCACTCCCAGTCAGTAGAAGTACACTAGAAGATCTTCTTCCCACATAACATTCAAAGTTGCCCCATTGGCAAACACCACCCAGTACCAATATTCTAGATTGAACCTTGACAGAATCTTAACAGTTTCGGTATGCCAATTATTAATTATACAGTAATTAATCATAAATACGATGAATGAAAGTTTATTCAATAACACAGCATAGTATGGTGTCCTGCTGCTGCTGAAGTGACATAGTATGGTGTCCTGCTGCTGCTGAAGTGACATAGTATGGTGTCCTGCTGCTGCTGAAGTGACATAGTATGGAGTCCTGCTGCTGCTGCTGAAGTGACATAGTATTGTGTCCTGCTGCTGAAGTGACATAGTATGGTGTCCTGTTGCTGCTGCTGAAGTGACATAGTATGGTGTCCTGCTGCTGAAATGACATAGTATGGTGTCCTGCTGCTGCTGCTGAAGTGACATAGTATGGTGTCCTGCTGCTGCTGAAGTGACATAGTATGGTGTCCTGCTGCTGCTGAAGTGACATAGTATGGAGTCCTGCTGCTGCTGCTGCTGAAGTGACATAGTATTGTGTCCTGCTGCTGAAGTGACATAGTATGGTGTCCTGTTGCTGCTGCTGAAGTGACATAGTATGGTGTCCTGCTGCTGAAATGACATAGTATGGTGTCCTGCTGCTGCTGCTGAAGTGACATAGTATGGTGTCCTGCTGCTGCTGCTGAAGTGACATAGTATGGTGTCCTGCTGCTGCTGCTGAAGTGACATAGTATGGTGTTCTGCTGCTGCTGAAGTGACATAGCTGAAGTCATGATTACAAAATGCTATGCTCTTTTCGAACTAAAAAACTTAATAAATACAATATGAATTAAAACAAGATACAATATAACATTCATTTATAGACTTTTTGCAGTAGTGCTTGTGCTATTGATAAACTGGTTTAATTTAACATCATTTTCAATTGTGTATGCATGCATGCGTGCGTGCGTGCATACATGCATGCGAGTGAGTTGCTTGGTTGTCATGTGTCATGTGCAGCGCAGTGGCACAGTGAGTAGAACACTGGATTCTCAATCGAGAGAACACAGGTTCGAAGCCTGTGCTGCTGTTTCAGACCTTGGGCAAGTTCGTTCACTCTCTACTGCTCCAAGTCACTCAACTGTATGAACGAATGAGTACCTGTCTGTAGACAGTGGTGGATATTTGTGTACGAATAGTCTTCGTGCATTAATTTCAGCATGGCTGGATCCCTGGGAGTAAAGTGTAAGGCACTTTGAGCAGTCCTAAGGATTGGATATAAGAACTCACCTTTTCCTTTACAAGATTCAAAGTTGTCCCATTGTTAAACACCCCCAGTACCAATACGCTAGAATGAGCTTTAAGAGAAGAGTGCTGATAATTATAGTATAACCTCTCAATCCAGTTTCAGTATGCCAATTATTAATTAAACAGTAATTAGTTATAATTACGACATAAATGTATGTACAAGTTTGCATCTAAGGCTGTGCACGTAATAAATTCTAACTGGCATTAAGCATGTCGCTTCAGTCTTCTGGCCAATGCTCAGTAGGACATCCTTTTGTTAAATCGTTGCTTTAGCAAACAGAAACAAAATATCAGAGTGGTTTGGTTGTCGTGTATTCGGGGAAATAAACTGCTACAGTGGCACCATCTAGGGAGTGAAACATGTTAATGCAAGTTGATTCTAACAGTGATTGTTGATTGTAAAAGCGACGAATCTCACACCATGTTTTGGTGGGAGAGAAGTCGAACCAACGCTAAATGCGTAACATTTTGTTGGACTTTGTCAATGTATGAGACAATCCCTCACATTGTGTTGTCTGTAGCAACGAGACGGCTTCCTCCAGTCTCCTGCAGCAGTCGTCTGCCTCCACAGTCTGTCCCTTGTCTCCTGACGATGCCAAGCTCTGAAACACATTCCTCCACACTGGATAAATCAATATTTCAAGGCGTTTTGCTCATACTTTTAGCAGATCAATAAACTACTATTACAGAAACCTTGCACACGCCAGTGTTTGACATACATGCATGCGCGCACGCTCAAAGACACACCACACATGCTCACACAACATGCATGTACTCACACACATGCACACCGCACACACAGACACCATAAAATACCAAATGCTATAAGCATATATACCTAAGTACATACATATATATATATGTACATACACACGTATACACACGTGCACATTATTGCAATGACGGAACTATAGCATACACAATAGGCTTACCAGCAAACAGTTCAGCATCCATTTGTCAATTACTGACTTTTCCTTATATGGGTTGACATCATCAAGGTTAAATAACTCATCTGTCCTACAATCAAAGAACAAAATTCCCAAGTCATCCATCTGAACCAATTTATTAAAACTGGTTATTATAAAACAGAAACAATTGTTAAACTTAATATTTTAAAATGTTTTAAATGCACTGTTTTTTAATGAAGTTGTTCTGAAAATGAACCTACTGCTGTGATGTTGCCACGGTGATGACCTCTTTTAACGGGGTCATAGGTCGCAGTGAGCCAATCAGCCATTGGAGGAGTGACAGAGGAACAGGTGAATCTCCCACAATATTCACCAAAACATCACCCAAGAGCTGCAAGTTTCACAATGAGACTAATTTATAATGCAAAGCAAAGTAAATTACAACAACAGCGAGTTACATTTGAGATAATAAAGTCATGGTTTAACCTATAACTTAAAATTACAATGAGTTATGCATACGCTTTACAACCAAAATAACAACTGCTGGTTTAAACTACACTTATATGATGTTGCCTTCAACATATTTACAATACATCTTTGTCAAGGAGTTAGTTTGATATCTGCATGGAAGCATGGCAGCATGGCTACACCAGGACTAATACGAAGACAACAATTACATATGCAATACTACAACTCACCTCCAAAGCATAGCTGCTATAAATTGCTTGATTCTAAAATGAGAATAGAAAACACAGCTTAATTCACAGGTCGACAACAAACTACAACAGTAGACAAAATCATCACTACAAATGGACACAGCTATTAGTTATGCTAATTATCTCCAAATCCTTTGCAACACATCCCATTGTTCCATCTGATTTTGAATGAGTTTCAGTGGATGCAAACCACTGCTTTTTTATTCTGCAACAAGAAAACTACTTTAGCCATCAACTTAAACAAAAAGGACATCCAACAAAATATAACACACACGTATATGTTGAACAACGCCAGTCATCGAAATTGTTCCAAGAGTCAACAGGGCTATGAAAGAAAATATACTATCGATGATAAACGAAGGTGCTACAAGACCTGTATCGCTGGCAATTGCTGATCACAGGCGACTTGTCTCACAAACAGTGCTGCCACCTGTCGCACTTCTGTGTCTTCATCAACGAGCAGATTAATGGACGTTCTCAGCAGACTGGAACCAGAAGAACCACAAGAGTACGCCCTACTGATATCACTAAATAATACTCCATTGACAGTTGTAGTATTATCACGGCTGGAGAAGTAATACGAGAGGTTTTACACAAAGTTCCTTTCTATACTCACTCTGTAAAGAGTTAAAACAGTTAAATTTAAGTAACTTACCCTGTATATAAAAACACTACAAATTGTCAAAGAAATAATAATTCAATGCAGAAAGTTGTACATAAGATATTACAGATAAGCTTACACCCACGCACGGAAAAAAAAACTAAGGATGTCAGAGGTGCCATCTGGTGAGTTACTAATTTATTGTTTTCATATTTCTCCGATAGGTGGCAAAGCAAACACATAATTTTGTAAGGAAATAACTCAAAATAACTTCCTTCATGTTTTTAAATACATTGTCAACTGGCATAGCAGAGCCACTGGTCCAACAAAGTGACTGAACAGAAAAAGAGGTGACTGGACTTTGGTATTTGGGGGGATTCACTTACAACGTGCAAAAATCACAGTATTAATACATAGATAAATTGCAGATTTATGTTTTGGTTACTTATTTACAATTCATTTACGATAAATACTGATGTGTTTCCAAGATGATTCCGTCCCACTAAGACATACCATTTGAGCATGGTTTGCCAGTTCTGCAGATTAGTGTCGACATTCTGCTGTACAAGGCCTGGGCCAGCCAGGTGCAATGCCTTCGCTGCAGATAACCGCATCAACACTGTCTGTGTCGGATCACTGGCACGCTGCAGCTGTTCCCACCAACACTCCTGCTGCCCTCTGCTGGACATAATGCATTTCATAATTGCTACATTTGAACAAAACGATTTATTTTAAAGATCAAGTGGAAACATCAAAGCTAGGGTATATATTTACCAGTGATAGATAATCTTGTAAATTGGTGTACCTGTTTTATATCTCATCAAAAAGTATTTCGTTTACACAAATTATGTGAGAATTTTATGACACCGAATCAGTTAAATGGAGGGCTAATGCCTGATCAAGGCCGAGACAGTTGCTGATCATGACGCGGTATGAGGGAAAGCAAAGTGCAAAAGCGATGCATATTTCATGTTTGGGGGTTGTCATTGTGACTGCCAAGTTCAACGGGTCAGAGTTAAATATCGGCTAGGCAAATGGCTTTTCCAAAGCTACCTGATGTAATGGCCAAAATAATGTCTTTATGTAATTAAAATGTACACGTCTTTAATTCAAATGACTGCACACATTACTTAAACTATAAGCAAACAACTTTATATACATAAACTTAATACTTTTGTCAAATAATGTGCCAAATATGAAACCTGTTCATTGCGAACTCATGTCACTAATCCAACTCAAACGTGGTCATTTGCGTTTCACAGCCCGTCGGATGTTGCTGATGTCACCACAGGTAGGGCCGCCAAGCACGCCCTACTCGCTAGCATGGCGAGTGGCGATGTGGCCTGTTATTTCAGACTATACATGAAATTGCAATAGCAGAATTTAATATGTAGACAGGAATTTTGTTAACTTTCTGAGTTATTGCCATTTGAACATCACGAATGCTCTACCTTGCAGTATATCCACTGCCGTGTATATACTGCAGGATTAAACATTTGTGATATTCAAACGGCAATAACTCGAAAACTAAAAACAAATCTTGGGTACATCTAGCGACAATCTTGTAGATAAGATTATTATCTTTAATGTGATATCAATATTAAATCCCATTGCAAGTTTGAGCATTCGCAATGTTCAATCAGCAATAACTGGAGCATGCAATAATTCCTGTGTGCATCCAGTGGCACATTTGTAGTTAAGATTATTCTCTTTACGGTGATAAAAAAATTAAATTCCACGATTGCATTTTTAGGTATGGCCTGAAACATCAGCTCGCATAGATGCGCGCCATGCTAAATCCTAGCGGTGCTACCTGCGGTGACATCACAACGACTGCTGTGTGTCACAACAAACTGTGCAGAAAAGCACAACCAAAAGGGGCCTTGAAAAGGGTGACGGGGGGGTTAAACAATTAGTTGAATATCGGGACACTATTTTTACATTACATTTCATTCAGATTGGGAATAAAAAAGGTTAATTTCACTTAGACTTGAAGTTATTTATGTGGCAGTGTGACCTAACATCTTAAACATCAATGTAACATGTTACGAACGAATACATTTATTTCAGACAAAAAAAACATACAATTGGTACATATAAATAGGTATAACAATACATAGCTTTTAAAAGTTAGACATAAAAAAGTTAAAATAAAATAAGATAATAAGTTAGATCATGTTAATAAATAAGTTTAAAATATAAAAAATAATTAAATAAATATGTAAGACATGATATAAAATCCTCGTTTTACAATATACAGAGATTCGGCCCAGCTAGTCCATACTGGCCCATTAATAATATCTGTACAACTTTAGATACACTTCATCAGGTCATTGTTAATGTTCAGAATACATTCTCTAAAACCATAAACATTCTTATGCAATAGGGCTTCCAAAAAATATATATATCGATAGCATTTTTAACAAGCATGCTACTTGCATTGTCCCATCAGTGGTATCACCAGATCCGTCTATGCATGTTGTTGTAGGCAACTTTAAGTTTTAAATATGTGCCCTTGTCTTAAAACATATCGCAATATAAAATACACAGTTTATTACAAAAGCTCACCTGATCAAAACATTTCTTGCGCAATCTTTCATCAGTGTGGCGCTCACTGCCACAGAGAGTGCAGCAGTACTGCTGGCAGCCTCATTCTCAATCAATCCCATCAGCACTTGCCACACCTGGCCTTCATTTGACCCTGGCAGACTGACCCCGTGCAGGTGATGAATGTCAAGAATAAGCTGCAGCGCGTCCTCCAGCATCTTTCTGTGAGGTCGTGTCAGGAGCAGGCTGAATAAACACGACTGTAAACACAGGCAACATATATAAGTTAGAATAAGTTAGACTATATCTCGGCATCCGACTATATCTCGGCATCCGTATGTGAGTGGCATTGAGCTGGCAGTGTTTTCAACACCACGGATCTGTAGCGGTCTATTGATCATTATTGAAATTGTGGAGTTCACCAAAAATGTTTTATGAACTGAACAGAGCTGAAAACACGGGAGAAACAGATCAATGTGTACGACAATATCAAGGAATAATCCGTTAAAATTTTAAACATGTTTATTAGGCATTTAGTAACACATTAATGTTGGTAAAATCCCTATTCCAGTGGAATGTGACTTCTCACGTTCCTGGCTGGGATCTAATAAATAAACACACCTGGACATGTTGCCAGCCTGGCATGTCCAGTTTCTGCTGACCGCTGTCCACCCACTCCTGTAGACACTCCAGTGTGGCCAGTTTCACCTCACCGCGATCACTCTCCAAACACTGACCAACTCTGCCCACAAGATGACTGCCATCCGAAGTCTGCAGCCACCAACTGACCAGCGCTTGTTCGTAGAGACAGGTGGCCACCTGGTGGACACATGTCACAACTAATCAGTCAAAAAACATTTAATATACTTTTTGTAAGTAATATCGTTATAAGTGCCTAATGAATTTGTATTCTAGAAGGAACAGTCGCATAAGTGAGTTAAATTATATTACACATGTTGTGCTTGTTGCTATACATATATAAAAATGAAACATATGTTGGCAATTCGTTATAGCCTAGAACATGCTTACCCCTATACCCTTGCCTGTTTTCATACACATGTAAACTGATTATGGGTAAAAGATAATAACAATTTGGTTTGATACAACCATTGTTTTGTGATTATTATTTTATACATTTTTCTTTTTGCTTCATACATTGTAAGAACTGTTAAATTACAGCATATCTGCTATTTTTAATACGGGAGGCTTCTATGATAGTATAGTCTCCCACCACTCACCTTATCCAATAAGTTGTCTTATATATATAGTGATACAGTCTTCCACCATTCACCTTATCCAATGAGTGGTCTTATAGTGATACAGTCTTCTACCACTTATCTTATCCAATAAGTGGTCTTGTAGTGATAGAGACTTCTACCACTCATCTTATCCAATAAGCTGTCTTATAGTGATACAGTCTTCTACCACTCATCTTATCCAATAAGCTGTCTTGTAGTGATGCAGTCTTCTACCACTCATCTTATCCAATAAGCTGTCTTATAGTGATACAGTCTTCTACCACTCATCTTATCCAATAAGCTGTCTTGTAGTGATGCAGTCTTCTACCACTCATCTTATCCAATAAGTGGCCTTGTAGTGATACAGTCTTCTACCACTCATCTTATCCAATAAGTGGTCTTATAGTGATACAGCCTTCTACCACTCATCTTATTCAATAAGCTGTCTTATAGTGATACAGCCTTCTACCACTCATCTTATCCAATAAGCTGTCTTATAGTGATACAGTCTTCTACCACTCATCTTATCCAATAAGCTGTCTTATAGTGATACAGTCTTCTACCACTCATCTTATCCAATAAGCTGTCTTATAGTGATACAGTCTTCTACCACTCATCTTATCCAATAAGCTGTCTTATAGTGATACAGTCTTCTACCACTCATCTTATCCAATAAGCTGTCTTGTAGTGATGCAGTCTTCTACCACTCATCTTATCCAATAAGTGGCCTTGTAGTGATGCAGTCTTCCACCACTCATCTTATCCAATAAGCTGTCTTATAGTGATGCAGTCTTCTACCACTCATCTTATCCAATAAGCTGTCTTATAGTGATACAGTCTTCTACCACTCATCTTATCCAATAAGCTGTCTTACAGTGATACAGTCTTCTACCACTCATCTTATCCAATAAGTGGCCTTGTAGTGATGCAGTCTTCTACCACTCATCTTATCCAATAAGTGGTCTTATAGTGATACAGCCTTCTACCACTCATCTTATTCAATAAGCTGTCTTATAGTGATACAGTCTTCCACCACTCATCTTATCCAATAAGCTGTCTTATAGTGATGCAGTCTTCTACCACTCATCTTATCCAATAAGTGGCCTTGTAGTGATGCAGTCTTCTACCACTCATCTTATCCAATAAGTGGTCTTATAGTGATACAGTCTTCTACCACTCATCTTATCCAATAAGCTGTCTTATAGTGATACAGTCTTCTACCACTCATCTTATCCAATAAGCTGTCTTATAGTGATGCAGTCTTCTACCACTCATCTTATCCAATAAGCTGTCTTATAGTGATACAGTCTTCTACCACTCATCTTATCCAATAAGCTGTCTTATAGTGATACAGTCTTCCACCACTCATCTTATCCAATAAGCTGTCTTATAGTGATACAGCCTTCCACCACTCATCTTATCCAATAAGCTGTCTTATAGTGATACAGCCTTCCACCACTCATCTTTTCCAATAAGCTGTCTTATAGTGATACAGTCTTCTACCACTCATCTTATCCAATAAGCTGTCTTATAGTGATACAGTCTTCCACCACTCATCTTATCCAATAAGCTGTCTTATAGTGATACAGCCTTCCACCACTCATCTTATCCAATAAGCTGTCTTATAGTGATACAGTCTTCTACCACTCATCTTATCCAATAAGCTGTCTTATAGTGATACAGTCTTCTACCACTCATCTTATCCAATAAGCTTTCTTATAGTGATACAGCCTTCTACCACTCATCTTATCCAATAAGCTGTCTTATAGTGATACAGTCTTCTACCACTCATCTTATCCAATAAGCTGTCTTATAGTGATACAGCCTTCTACCACTCATCTTATCCAATAAGCTGTCTTATAGTGATACAGTCTTCCACCACTCATCTTATCCAATAAGCTGTCTTATAGTGATACAGCCTTCCACCACTCATCTTATCCAATAAGCTGTCTTATAGTGATAGAGACTTCTACCACTCATCTTATCCAATAAGCTGTCTTATAGTGATAGAGACTTCTACCACTCATCTTATCCAATAAGCTGTCTTCTAGTGATACAGCCTTCTACCACTCATCTTATCCAATAAGCTGTCTTATAGTGATACAGCCTTCTACCACTCATCTTATCCAATAAGCTGTCTTATAGTGATAGAGACTTCTACCACTCATCTTATCCAATAAGCTGTCTTATAGTGATAGAGACTTCTACCACTCATCTTATCCAATAAGCTGTCTTATAGTGATACAGTCTTCTACCACTCATCTTATCCAATAAGCTGTCTTATAGTGATACAGTCTTCTACCACTCATCTTATCCAATAAGCTGTCTTATAGTGATACAGTCTTCTACCACTCATCTTATCCAATAAGCTGTCTTATAGTGATAGTCTTCTACCACTCATCTTATCCAATAAGCTGTCTTATAGTGATACAGTCTTCCACCACTCATCTTATCCAATAAGCTGTCTTATAGTGATACAGTCTTCCACCACTCATCTTATCCAATAAGCTGTCTTATAGTGATACAGTCTTCTACCACTCATCTTATCCAATAAGCTGTCTTATAGTGATACAGTCTTCCACCACTCACCTGTATATGTTGAGAGTTGATGGGAGATCTTTCAATGAGCTGCCCACATTGCTGGTCAAGACACCTGACCACAGTTTCTGGTAGTCTTTGACCAGTGGTCAAGTCTGAGAGCCCAGTCAGTAGGTTGATGTACCTTGCCCGCACCATGTGACAAGGGTTGTTGAGGGTCGCCAGCCAGAACCTGGTCAGCAAGCCATCCAGCAGAGTGACCACTGACCGGTCCTTGGCCAGACTGTGGACAGAAAATGACACAATACAATGAAATAATAATAAAATACCACAGGGACCATTTCACTGATATTTTTATGGGGTCACAAGTCTGATTTTGCTCTTTAAAATGGATTTTGCTTTTAAAAATGGATTTTGCTCTTTAAAATATATCTTTTTTTTAACAGTGATCTTATGTAGTGAAAACTGTCACCACCAGGATGTGCCACCGGGACACTTTCACTGGTGTGTCACAGAAATAGTGTCCTCAGTGAATTGGCAATACCTTTTTGTATTTTTAACACTCCTTCAATTTAACAAGTGGTTTCGTTTCCTGCTGTGTTTTCCTCATGAGTTCGTTATCTTATTATCAATATTACATTTTATTAATTCTGGTAACAACTAAGCTGATTCTCTCAGAGGACAATAAATGATTGGAACAAGTATCTGATGATTGTGTTAATACTAGCAGTGTGAATATGTTCAAAACAAAATTGACAGCTATCTGGCGAGGGTGGGTTATACGTAGTTGGAAAATTGTTGGACTCTCGATAAACCAAATGCTTCCTTGTCCGCATGCCGTCTGGAGCTTATAGCTCTGGATGGAAATCTTGTTAAATCTTGTTAAAACTAACAACCAGTGTTAATTACCGATCTGTCAAACTCAGAAGTAACTTCTCCAGCTGCAGCAGTCGGCCATGCAACAAGTTGAAATCAATCCCAGGAGTCCTTGCAACAGGAAGCTGTGATATGAGCCAATGAGCTGACGGAAGGACCTTTTGCTGCGGAGTGAGTGCAGCCAATGCCTGTGCAGCCAGGATACGTACAGCATACATGGGGCAGGCTGCCAGAGACAGCAGCGGCTCGTGAAACTGCTTGATCAACCTGCAATAAAACATCACAACTTATGATAATCTTATGGCATCTACTGACTCAATGTCTTCATTCTAATAAAACATTTATGGACTATCAATTTTGTTGTAACCCTCCACGGCCCTTCATTTTCATGGAAATTGCGCTTTATAAAAATATTTTGTTGTGCACATTTCCAAACATATTAGCCAATCAACGAACTACAACACATTCACCTCTCGTCTTCCTCGCTGGCTGCTCCAGTGTTCAACTTCCCCAGGATAGACAACACAGGAAACAGGCTCGCATGTAGCTGTAATGTGCCTTCTGATTCGCTGCCCGTTACCATGGTGATGCCTTGAACTAGCTTCAACAGTGTGGCTTGCAGGTCGGGGAAACGTGCGAAGAACTCTGGAGCCGTGGTTGTGTTGAGCTCAGTGTGCCGAGACTTGTTCTGACCAAGCATCCGAGACACAAGTGTACCTGTGTCGAACAAACAGTAGGCATTCAAAATCCAACAATGCCACCATGGATTTACAACACATATAATGATCTGACTACAAAGGAGCTGGCGTACGTACGTGAGCCAAACTGGTTTATCTATGATGCATCGAAGAAAAGTAATGTCTTTTTGTTTTCCTAAATTCCCAATGTTTTTACCTGGTTTTAGGATTCATACAAAACTGACTGATGGACAGGTGTGTTAGATGACTATACTACCTCTGGCAGATATCTTACGCAATGTATGGGAATGAGTTGAATCAGTTTTATACTTTCCTAGTAACTGACTCCGCTGGTCCTGACTGTACCACCTGTGAGAACAGTGCAGGTGCCCAAAATTCCAATGATTCCCAATATAATTACTCATTCGACCATTCTCTTGAGCAACTGAGCAATCCAGTATATTCAAATAACTACATCCCAAACATTACATGTACCATGAGCAATGGCTGGCCAAAACAAAAAACAGCCGAATCGTGGTAGGCACCAATATTATTGACTCCGTTTAACTTTGGCATTTTGCAAGGCGATCTGCTATGGGATACTGAGAGTCTGAGACTGCTGTAATCAGCAGAACCTCCCAGCACGTGAGGATGTGCTGGGCAGCCAAACAAAGTAACTAGGGGGCGTTTGACTCACCAAAAAGCTGAGTAGCGGCGTTCCTGACAGACCAGAGAGGAGAGGAGAAGCCGTCAATGGCTAGTCTGACAGCAGATGAGATGTGTGGAGTAACCGCCATGGCGACACAAGACTCGCGAAACAGTGCCTTCAAGACGTGCATCGCATGAACCTGGGGCAGGTCAAACTTGCCGTATTCATCGCACGTCACCGGTTGCTGGACGATGTCCAGTAAGTAAGTCATCACCTCGGTTAACAGACTGCTCTGTAAAGGTCAAATCGGGATATCAGTCAAAGTTACTGCATGGTTTATATGGGAAAATGCAGGATTTTCTTAAAACAAATATGTATCAAGGTAACCTATTTGCTCTATCTTTGTATTGAAAACACGTCTCACTTTACAATTAGTAGCCTCTCCAAGTCATAGCAGTTTTCTGGAAATTTGCATTTAAATGTAACCACTCAGGATAAGAATAAGCAACAAGATCAAATGAATTACTAATATAATGTAATGCAGATAGACATTCAAGAAGCCAGCAAATAATCCTGCTTTGATATTAGCTTCACTATGAAGAATGGCCGGCAACAATGAAACAACGAATGGTCAAGCCTTACTTGTTTCGCCTTGCTCTCGCTGACCACAATACTCTGGATGACCAGCGGAAGACCAGCTGACCGCCGAGTGACCGATGATACGACAGCCTTACTGGTCATCTGGTCCAGCAACTAAAAAAGATAAGTTCTTATACAGCACAGTATCCAATCCTCAGGACTGCTCAAAGCGCTTTACACTTTACTCCCTGGCAGACCTGTTCAATCGAACACCATCTCGACTTCTTTGGGATGCATTCAGCCACGCTGCAATTAATGTGCGAAGACTATTCATACACAAATATCCACCACTATCTATAGCCAGGTACTCATTCATACAGCTGAGTGAACTGAAGCAATGTAGAGTGAACAAGCTTGCCCAAGGTTCGACACGGCAGCACATGATTTGAACCCGGGTTCTCTCGGTCGAGAGTCCAAAGTCCAATTGCCATGATAGTGTTTTTGTATTACACCCATTTACCATGGCGCCATCTGGTGAGATACAGGTTCCATATTTCTAAATTGGTAATAAGCAAACAAGTACAGTTGTAAAGTAACAAAAATTAAATGACTACAGTTGTACCTTTGTGTTTGTTTAATACACAGCGAATTGGTAGATGAGAGACCAAAGATTGAAAGAAGTGAAGAATGTAGGTAAATTTAGAGTCTTCCAGCAAGAAATATTTAAAATTAAATAACATTATATTGAGTGATCATATGATTTGAGAACGAAAACAATTATCTTGAAATGTGTTAATACATGCCAAATAAGCACATATTTGCCTATTGCAACAGCTAAACACACACTTACTCATACACACACACAAACATGCATACACAAACATTCCATTTGTGCATTAAATGATAGCAGGAATTTACTACATATTTCAGAAGCACATGACCCAATCTAAGGGAACAAACAGTCTAGGTTTATCTGAACTATTATACCGTATGAGATGCTGTAATTGTACTGTTGTGTTGAGAATAGCAATCCTGTCTTGGTGGCACATCCCTAGGGAAAAGAGATTGATGGAAACATGTCTTCACCTGTCTTAGCAGCTGTCTGGGAATGTCGTAGAGTCGGGGCTGTGTACAACTGAGTAGTTGAGTGCAGTATCGCGTGAATCCTATGCTACAACTCTCAATGGCTCCCTGCAACAAGCCACGTACATGTATTGTGATTGGGTTCAGTGGCAATACTTCAAATAGCCCTAATGAATACGACGAATACAAATACATTTATTTCATATAAAACCCATTACAATTTGTACAAATAAATAAGTATAAAATGCATAGCTTTTAAAAGAAAAAAGTTAGAAATATAAATATGGGTATATTTATGTTAAAAATTCAACTCAGAGACAGTCACTAAAAGTGACTATTCAGTACTAAAAAAATTATGTAAACATGCCATTGCGGTTTGCAACATATAGTTGGGCCAGTTCAAATTTTGGCAGAGCCAGTTGAAAAAAAAATCTCGTGTGACCACACCTACCCGATGTCTGCAAGTGGTCAGTACACACAGCATGATCTCTCCCATGTCTACCACTTGGTCAAGCGACAGAATCCACCTGGTCAGTTTGTCCTGTGTGTCTCCACCGACAGATATAGGGACCGTCTCCACGAGACACCCCAACAATATGCTGCACTCCTGTGAAATGACAGTCACATCTATAATAGCATGCACCAGCTAGGGGGTGGGGTATCTGCCCTGTTTACACCATTGTCACATGACAACACTTGCAGTTATTTCACTTCACAAGCCCAGTGTTATTTTTATCAGTATATAGGGTGCTATTTTTTTAATGTCTAAAATGCGAATCCAAAATCCAATGTGAAAACTGTTTCTCCTAATTCGATTTAATTTAATCAATCATTAGATTAAAATCATTTTTTTTAGAATGAAAATCAGGAAAAGTCATAAAAATTAGTTATGTTCAACAAGTCATTTTATACCTAACTAAAAACAACCCAAATAACTATTCTCAACAACGTTTGTGATAGCAATAGTGTACAACTTAAAACATTTCCATGTCTACACTTGACAATTTGACACCAATTTGAACAATTACTTATTTTACATACTCATACATGAAAAGTTAATATAACAACATGAGCTTTAATTAATATCACATGGCAACTGTTGCAGGTTAATAAACCTGTAACATAATTCTTCAAGTGATGCATCTTTGTTAGGTATTATATAATAAAATGACAATGGTCGATGCAACGATGAGATCAAGAGACGAATAGTTAATATATCACTTGTAGTGAGAATGCCTGTACTGCAATGCTACACAGACCCCACACTGCTATACGGGTGTGAATCCTGGACAATAAACAAATGTTCACAATAAAACATACAAGCCAATGAAATATGGTTCTTGCAAAGAATACTGAGAGTGCCATGGACTGAAAAGAAAAACAAATTATCTTTAGGACAGCCAAATTAAAAGGAAAAATCATTAATAAATTAGAACACAAAATGCAAGATTTATAGGTTATATAATAATGAAAAATCAAAGGTTAAACATACAGTAATAACAGGAAAGATTGAAGAAAAAGGATGCAGAGGACACCAGAGAATATTAATCATAGTCTGTCAAGTCAACTTGGTGTGGAAGGAGCATGACAGAACTGCTACAATTGACAGTGTGGTTTGGAGGCCCATGATCACCGATGCCTGAGACAGACAAGGCACTTAGAAGAATAAGATGAAACTGCTCACCCTGATGTTGAGCCAGCACCACGTCATGATGAGCTGGTGTTCACTGGACAAGACCGCATCCTTCGCCTCATCATCAGGACTACCATTGTTATCCTCTGATGCCTCTGTTATGACGCTCTCAACCGCAATACTGATCTGCTCAAACGATGGAGCCACGCCCTCTGAAAAATAGTATTTTCTTGAGATGGGAAATATGTTTATGCCAAGATAGCTATCTATCATACTGATGTCGAAAAACAACCAAATTCCCCTTTGGTGTTTTCTGTATCATGTATTTTTTCTTTGAGATAGCGTGTATATTAAGCTTTTCCTTCCAGATGCTTTGCATCTCATACGCGAAACTTTCAGGGTTTCATCTATGACCTCTGGACAGAAAAGTAACGGTTTTATTTTTGTGAAAATATCCCATGTGTTAAAGGTTTGTACTGGATAATAAATAAAGCCTTACAATGTTAAGAGCGTTTTCTGTGCTAGTCCAAATTTGCATCAGCCGTCAATTACTGATCAGTGGAGAATTTACATAGCATAGAAAAATCGCAGAAAACAAGCAACTATTCAAATTACGTAATTACAGATGTAAAGGATGAATATTTCAGTTACTCACTAACCCTCGTCATGAAGCTTTCCTCCGAGTGTGTACAAAACAATGTCAATGAGGCATCGAATCACGTCCAGCAATCTCACAATGATTGGGCGCCACTTGTCATGTGACTCAAAGGTCACGTTGCCCTCAGTAAGACATCGATGAATGGCCAGGAGGATGCCTTCAATGGTGGAATCAACCTTCAGTGTATGTGTCAAACACGCCAACAACTACGTGAATCTACTGCAACGATCACTAATTGTTTTTTAAAGTAGCCAAAATTTTGCAGGTATTGTCACAAATTCACTAATCAGTGATAACTTAAAAGATGTCCCCAAATTACAGTTATCGGTAATACACTCAGTTACAGACTCAATACTGGAAAGAAGGCTGGAATTTGCTGGATATAGTTATAGAGACAAGGATGAAATGAAGGACAGAGTGAAGGACAGAGACATACGGAAACAAAAAGGTGGGGTCAGCAAAGTTGAACCTCAGCTACCGACCTGAGTGAGTGAGGGTGAATAAGTCATACCAAACAAACCAGGTTTTAATTTTAGGAAAGGGTATGTAATTGTAAACAAAGGAAAAAACATAATTGAGCTAACATGTGTATGTGTGTTTGAGTGTGTGTGTTTGTGTGTGTGTGTGTGCGTCTGTGTGCACGTGTGTATATATGTGTGTGTGCGTTTGTGTGTTTATGTGTGTGTGTGTGTGCATGTGTGCGTGTGTGCGTGTGTGTATGTGTGTGTGTGAGTGTGCGTTTATGTGTGTGTGAGTGTGCATGTATGTGTGTGTGTGTGTGTGTGTGTGTGCATGTGTGTAAGTGTGCATGTGCATGTGTGTGTAAGTGTGCATGTGTATGCATGTGTGTGAGTGTGCATGTGTATGTGTAAGTGTGCATGTGAGTGTGCGTGCGTGCGTGCGTACGTGCGTGCGTGCGTGTGAGAGAGAGCACTGAGCTGGAGTTTTGAGGATATTGGCGGAAAAGAATTTTATTATTATACAATTACCATGAGCTGGCGAGAGCTTCGCTGCAGCCAGGACGCTAGTCTGAGCCAACTTAAGACTTGCTTCTAGATGTCCAATGAGACATGCCACAAACTTGATGGCTGCCGAGTCAGCCTCTCCTTCAGTATCCACACGCCTCACTTCAAACATCCCGCTTTCTTTCAAGAATGCCACATCGAAATGATCACAGTGTTCAACGACGCATCTGTAACATTCATACAACAATTCCAAACTGTTGACCCATATGTTTGAAAACTACAGCGTTAGGTCTAGAAAAATCAGACTTAAAAATATTGTCAGACTTATTTGCTCTTATGTTTGTTCTGCTTGTGCTTGTTTAATTTTCATATTACTGTATATACTGTATTTGACTGTGTTAGCGCTCATACCCGCATTATCGCCCAACCCCTATTTCCAGGAAATTTGGGTTAACTGCCCACGTGCTCGCATTCCCACCCACCACCCATCTCAGCCACATACATAAATACATTTTTTTAATCAAAATATAGATGACAAAAGTTCAGAAATACAACAAACTGGGCAGAAAGTTGTTGAATACTTGACAGACTTAACGTGGTCTGCTCAGATGTTTCTGTCACTCAACCAAGCATGAGAATGGTCGAATGGGTAATTATATTGGGATTCTCAGGAGTCTTTCTTCTCATAGGTGGTAGTCGAGACTAGCAGAGTAAACTAATAGGAACAATTACAACTGATTCAGCTAACTTCCATACTCTGTGTAGGATACCTGCCAGAGGTAACATAGTGTCAACTGCTACCCCTCGCTGGCGAGGGTAGGATACCTGCCAGAGGTGACATAGTGTCAACTACCACCCCTGGCTTGCGAGGGTAGGATACCTGCCAGAGGTGACATAGTGTCAACTACCACCCCTGGCTTGCGAGGGTAGGATACCTGCCAGAGATGACATAGTGTCAACTACCACCCCTGGCTTGCGAGGGTGAGTTTTTCCATAAATACGAAATAAGATACATACTTTTGAAAAATGACGCGACAGAGAAGAGCTCCACTCTTGCTCTCCTGGGACTTGGGACTGTTGCTCAAGGCTAGGCTGTTGCCTAGCAACCAACACAGAGCTGTCTGGTTGGCTGGAACGTGATCACCTGATGCAAGGTCGGCTGCACCATCCAGTGGCAGCGGCCAGGGGAAGAATTGGAGAAGGATTCTGGCAGCAGTCTCTCGTACCTGATAGGGGCAGTTACTTAAGTCTCGTAAAATTACATAACATTTTCACAAGAGAAACAGGGACCCGTGTGTGTGTATGTGTGTGATGTGTGTGTGTCTCTGTGTGTGTGTGTGTGTGTGTGTGTGTGTGTGTGTGTGTGTGTGTGTGTGTGTGTGTGTGTGTGTGTGTGTGTGTGTGTGTGTGTGTGTGTGTGTGTGTGTGTGATTGTGCGTGCATGCAGGTGTGTGCATGAGTAATAATGGCAACAAATTTAAAACATATGAACATACAAAAAATACATAATGTATATTATACATATATACATCAATCTATATATGAAACAATGATTGAATTTTTTTTAGGAAACTGAAACATCAGCTCATTATCGCAAACTACAAATTATGCCAATGTAATTACCATGTAATGACTACATTACAATAGATTTTTAGCATTCTGAGAAAAGACCTTTTCCACCTTGTATTCAACACAGTTCTGCTACAAAATAACAACCAACTGCTTGAGTGGCTGACCTCATCGGTTCCACTGAGGACGCAGGCAAGGAGGCTGTGGGAGTGGTCAGTGGTGATGAATTGCCAGTGTCCAGTCTCGGCCGATACCACCATCAGCTCCTTCACGGCCTCTGGGAACGACATAGTTTATCAATACAACTTAAAAGAAAACTGTGTGCATGCGTGCGTGTGTGTCCGTGTGTATTGCATTTGCAAGTTTGTGGGTAAATATGTGAATGTGCGGCTTTTTTGTGTGCATGCAAGCATGCACAGTGTATATGTATTAAAAATAAAATTTGGCTTATTTATATACAAATTTTATAAGAACAGTGGTATATATATACTCACACACACATACATATACAAAAAAAACTCGCACATATCTTCACAATTCAATAAAGCACTACAGCAAACAACATAAATGCTACCATTTAGCTTAGTATACAACATATATATGCATACCATCAATAGGAAGTACAGACATTCAGTCTTTGAAATATCATTGGGGAACTTTATATGAACTACATTTAGAACCTATAGCAGACAGGCCACTGCCCCTGTTAATGACATTATTGTCACTTTCAAACCATCCAAAATAATATATTTTCATGGATATATCATATCCAAATACTAATAAAATTAAATGATTAATAAATAACTATAAAATAAATAAAACACATACATAATACATTTAATGGTCAAGTTACATATTGCTAATAGAAACTGAATTATTGACTAGACATGAGAAGAGAAACTAGTACGTGAGTAGAGAAAGTAGTACGTGAATAGAGAAACTAGTACGTGAGTAGAGAAACTAGTACGTGAGTAGAGAAACTAGTACGTGAGTAGAGAAACTAGTACGTGAGTAGAGAAACTAGTACGTGAGTAGAGAAACTAGTATGTGAGTAGAGAAACTAGTACATCTAGTACGATATGCTGGTGTCAAAGAGTCGGTCTACCTGGGCAGCCTCCCTTCCTCTGCTGTTGACCGGGCTGATAGATCAGTGTCTCCAGTATCGTTGCTGCCCAATCAAGACTCGTCTTGATGCGTTGGAAGTTGGAACTTGGTCGGAGATTAGCAATGCACAGCAGCCAGAGCCAATCCACAAAGTCTGCAGCGCAACCAACATGACAGTCCGTTTCATCTCAATACATTCATCTCACGCAGTCTAAGTTAAGTGTACTTTCTTTGGGTTCTTTTTTTAGTTAAAATCAAGATTATCATCTCAGTTATAAAGTTAAGGGTGGATCCATCCTCAGCTGGACAAGATTATTTTGCACAGGTATTGCAATTTATGTTGCCCATTCCGTAGTGTGGGTCTTACCCTGTCAAAAATATGTTTAATTTTTTGTTAGACCCCAATTACCATAGCAACACACAAAATGGCCAAAGTTACAGCATATTTTTAAAATAGTAACATTTAATGGAAATGGTAGAATGCTTGTACACAATCGTTACTGGGGTATTTAACTGTAGACGTTTTCTAATTGACTTTCTAATATTATGAATACAGTCGCGCCTCGTTGTAACGCGCCCCGTTATAACGCGGTCGGTCGTGGACCCCGAATTTCTGCCGCCAGGGGGAAAATGGGCGCTATGACAAACTATTGTTTGTTTTTGCGCCGACATCAAACGAATCGTTTCCAATCTGCTAGTCATGCTCATGGTTTCCGTGGATTGCCAGGTTTCGGCGCCAGGCGGCTTGTAAAGTGCAATTGAAATTCACAAATACGCCTTGCTTAAGGATGGGTTAAAAACGTTTTAATACAGCTTAGTAGGCAAAATCAGTAAGCTAACCTTGCGTAACAAATATTAGCTTTTCGCTGCGATGAACGCAAAGCTACTGCCTGTACTGGTGCGCCAAAATATTAATTCGTCAACCGCATATGAATTGGTGAATCGTAATATTGTTCGGCACGGTAAATGTGCTTTCTAAATTGGTATTTTGATATTGATTAAAAGACGAAGTTAAGCCAATTGTGAGCATACTTATAGCTTTAAATCCTTAATCAACTCTAACACAGCGTTTCTAAAATAATTTGCGTATTCGGCTGCTGAGTGCCAGGTCATTATTTTGGATCTTACATCAATGGTACCATATTATCGTTCAGTTGACCGTGGCTTGTTGGTCCGTTGTTTAATTAAAAACGGTACACAATTCATGAATTTTATTCAGTTCAACAGTGTCCAACAGTGTACGACATTTAAACAGAATACACACTGACATTGGCTGGCAGTTTAATAAGCTTCATAAACTGCATAAAGACTGCGGGACGTGCACACTTTGGTTGGCTTCGATGGCGTTCTTCGTGCAGCAGCGGTGTCGGTCGTCGTCGTAGCGCCCCTGACGGCAGATATGGGAACGCGCCACGTTTATAACGCGCCTCGTTTATAACGCGGATTCATTTCGTGGACCCCGACTACCGCGTTATAACGAGGCGCGACTGTATTACATTTTTTTTATTTACAAAAATATATCATTATAAATATAACACCTGCCTTCAATATTTTATATACTACTGCTAAAACTTGCACATAACAAAACACATTTTGTACAGACATTTTGGAGAATATGCAGGAGTACACAACAATCCCAACCAAAACCCATATAACTTTTACATCAAGAATTGATACTACACCTTAACAATGCTGCTCAAAGACGACAAATCGTCTTAACATTTAAAACTAAATCATTATTATTATTTATGAACTGACCAATGAAAGAAGAGACATGACGTTGCCCTGTGGCACGTCTGTGCTGGCCCGCCCTGAGTTGAGCGAGGGCGCCGTCTCGACCACGGTCCAGGGCTTGACGTAGACAAGTCTGTAGCTGCTGGCGAAATGGCGCCGAGTCGACGTTCATATTGTACGGCAATCCGTGCCTCAGTAGCACCATCTCTGAGTCTGTCAGCGCCTCTGTAACAAGCAATACTAACAATCTCTGAGTCTGTCAGCGCCTCTGTAACAAGCAATACTAACAATCTCTGAGTCTGTCAGCGCCTCTGTAACAAGCAATACTAACAACTATCCCCTATAAACAAATGTGCACAGCTGTGCAGATGCACACCCTCTTTTATAGAAGTGAAACCACACACGAAATCAGATTTTCAGTAATGAACGTGCGCTTCAAAAATTGAAAATACGGTAATAATACCACTGCTGGCACCACCTTGTGGATACTGTCTAGGCAACAATTCAAAGTATTCTTTTCCGTAAGGTGACACAACATTTCTAATTTGAGCGACTTTCATGTTATTCGCAAAGTCAGACATGTTGTCATAATCACGTAAACCGTCCTAACACTGCAGACGAAGGCACCTAAGCCCTTGCACTCATGTACTGTGCATCTATTAGTGATAATACGGTATCTTTATATACAACAGCACAAACAGCATGGTTGTGTTACAGACGTGAGGTACACACATCTCCTTACATCATCCCTACATATGAATCACATAGCGATTACATCAGACCTCTCAATGTTAAAGGAATGTATCAACAGATCAGTGAAAGTTTAAAATGTTAATAAATAAAATGTTCATGTCATTAACGATAGCCATAGTCCTAAAACAGTAAGATTGTTGTAATCAAACCTGTATGTATCCTAAAATCTTGCCAACCAAAATGTGTTTTTAGCTAATCACATTGCTATAGATACTAATTTTCACGACCAACAGAGAAGTTAAGATGGTGCTTGCATGAACAGATTTGCCACGGCGTGTATCATAAAACGCCTTCAGCAGTCGTAAATACACGATATCACGTCATATTAGAACTTACCTTTTTCGGTAATGAACCTTTTATAGCACCAAATTTTAGTCAATATCACTACATCACTTTTAAGTAGCGCCACCTACCTGCCTTCTTTGGACTGATACAGATGAGTGAGAATGCGTCCTGGCGGATGTCGTTGTCTCTGTGCAGTAAGCACTGCGCTATGAAGCCACTGGGCTGTAAGGGATATCATCACCACAATGACAATGAGAGGAACACAAGATCTGGCGTTCAGATTTTGTATAATTTGGCTACTTGCAATGTTGACAAGTGTTGCTATTTAAAAGTTCTGCCTCAATTACTTTTTGCTCGACTTGTTTCCAGAATAATTTTGCTAAAAATTAAATGTGATATATCCAGAATTCTGTTCAGAGGTACAAAAAGTACAATATTAAATGTGATGTATAAATTATAAGTTTAAAGATTATACAGTTATCAAATGTTAATTAGAAATACATGCATATAAGATGAAGTAAAACAAAACTATAAGTAAATATGTGTGGTATATAAAACTGGCTATGTGCAAAGTCTGACTTATCATTGTTCCATAATAAATTAAACCGGTAATTTATTTGTTTATTTAAATTTAAAGTTTTATAAATTTGACGTTTCAATAACTGAATCAATATTTGTTCACAAATCTTTGTTACCCAATCTTTAAGTAGTTGCTGAGCTCTTTGGACTTTGTAGAGTGCAATAAGTGCACGTTGGTGTTTCTCTGTGGTACAGCCTCCTTCTGGCTGCATGACCTTTAGCAGGGCATCGAATGACCTTGGCACCATCTGCAGTGTCCATGGCAACCAGTACTGGCTAACATTGTGACGAAGAAGACTGAAAATAATATAACTGCTTATTAGTCATTTTAATGGTTTCATAGTTTCCTTCACTGAGGGGTATAAGAGACAAAATGTAAGCATTATTAGTATCGTCTAACATTAAACATATTTTCTGTGCACTGCCATTACTCAAATGTTTGAACAAATATTGCTTGTATTCTCCAATATGTTCTGTAAAACCATATGATGGCTGTTGCAGGTTAAATAATGGTACTTTTTTATTCAATCTTATGACTGCAAAGAAATAAAAAATATTATTATGTTATTAATATCCATTTTAAACATCATGTCTACTATATGATTACCATTTGTGTTAATTTTACATCCTACAAGTGGTAAATTGAATTACTGCACATGTAAACATTTCGCTAGAGCTATTTACTAACAAACCATAAATAAACTGGTCTGCCTCATGCAAACTAGTATCCAACTTTAACCACTACCACCTTTTGCACTTTTGCATATTAGCAAAAACCAATAACAGCTAATAGGGTTTTCCGATATATAACATCACATAAAACCACAACATAATATTATATTTTGTGTTAGTGGTAGTTTGACACAACCAGATCATTACTGTGGCTACTTGCCTGTTTTCACTTGCGAGAGCCTTGATCACCCTGGGCATACACCAAGTCTCCCAACTAGCACCGCCATCTTTACTAAGACACAAACAACAAACATATCCTCAACAAATATCTGCAAGTTCAAAGATTACCTAAAATAGCAATTTTAAATAAAACAATGAACGTATTGAGAACAGATAATGAACTCAACCAATTTTGTAGTTTTAAAGAGAGGTTGCCTGTTTCGTTACCCGAAATCAACCTGGGGTGGTAATTATTAGCAGGAAGTTCAATGAATCAGTTGTACTCCACCCATTTGTGGTTAGGAGTGTGGAAATCATCCATCTTCAAAGGTATTTGCGAACAGGGATACCTGCCTCCACAATAAGTGCAAACTGCAGTTGCTAAGTTGAACGTTTTGTTTACATTCAGAACATTTTGCCCGTTTAACATTCAGAATGTGAAAAAATCGGGCTTATTAATAACTAAACACAATTTGGTGGATTACATACCTTCAATATGTTAATTTATTCTTGTATTAAGAACATTATATTAAAAGATAACTAAAAGACAGCGTCGGTTAAGTAGGAGACAACTGCAACCAAGTTTCCTCTCTTGTGCCATGTCCTAACAAAAATATGAATTTTACAAATTTATAAAAAAATGGACAAGATCAAGTGGCATGTTGTAAGGTGTGTGTACTAACCGAATCTGTTGTACAATCGCCCTGTAGAGGGTTGTAGCAACTGGGGCGAGGTAGTTGGTAGACAGACAGCTCAGCAACTGCTCAAATACATCCATGTTTTCTTTCAGAAACTAAAACAGAAGAAAACAATTACGGAATGTTAGGTTGTAATAAGATACATGAAATAAACTTTTAGACTATTAAAGTAATATTAGTTAAATAGACATATTAGACTGTGACATAATTTTTGCAGATTTCTTACGAAATAACAATTATGACAGCTAAACAAAATGAAGTTACGATAACTAATTTATGTTATTGTTTCATAATAATAATAATTACAGTAGCACATCAATAAACAAAATCCACATTTTTATGTGCATGTTTCTATCTCATGTCAATCACTGCGCTCGCAAACAAAAAGTCCACTAAAATATAAATAAACAAAACATGATCAGATAATCATCATCATCATTGTGCAGCCGTAGTGTCCCGTGGTTGGGCGAAGGCCTCAGCATGTCGTTTCCAAACCTGCCTGTCTTGCGCTATCCTCTGCCAGATAGTGCCCTTCCAGTACTCGTCTAGTTCGTCTCTCCACCGTCTCGCCGGTCTTCCTCTAGATCGTTTCCCTTCGTAAGGTCTCCAGGTTGTGATACACGATGTCCATCGGTTATCTCGTAGTCTACTGTTGTGCCATGCCCAGGTCCACTTCTGTCTTCTGATTTATTCTATCACGTCTATGACCTTTGTCTTCCCTCTCACCCAGATGTTTGTTTTTCTCTCCCGATATGTGATGTTTAACATATTTTTTCCCATCTTTGTTTGTGCAGCAGCTCAGATGAACCAACAAATAATTGTACCTGGGATATCTAGTTAGACAATTTGGTGATGAATGTAATGACTGAATATTGACTGTATGTTTTCGGACACCCAACAAATTGACAAAATTTATTATTTAGTGTACATTAAGTTTTTGGACAACTTTCAAAAATAATTTAATATTTGTTGTTGCTATGTATTCGGACAGTGCTACTGGAGGCAACTGTAATGAATTTACAAAGGCCTGTTAATACTAAGGTAATAAAACAAGGTTCACATGAGGTCGACTCATTCACGTACGTAAGTATTCGGACAGTGTAGCTGAGAATGATTTTTGTGTAATGTATGTTTTCAGAAAGCTGTTAATTGAGTTATGTTTCGGTGTTTTAATACATGCAGTCATTATTATATCTAGATGTTGGCGTGGTTGGGACTGACCTGGTCTAGGTCCAGGTGCGGAAGGAGCACAGTGAGTAGACCGTATCTGCCTCGGACGTTCCACGGAAGGTTCACGACCTGGAGTAAAATCAACCCCACAACTGACCCCTGGTCAGCCTCCTCTGTCACCCTCTTTGCGGGATTCACCTGCTCTCGACCCTCCCTCTTTAACCCTTCTTCCTCTTGCTGCAACTGAATTAACCCTTTGAGCACGTTAATGACACATTCGTTAACCCCATCGACTGGACTGTCGAGGTGCATCCACGCAAGCTGCAATGTCCGCCTGGTCACATGACCGTCGCTACGGAACGTTAACCCTTGGCCGATCATGTCAGCCAACAGTGCGCCCATCTTCTGAAACCACTGCTTCAGGGTGCTGAAAGCGTGGAACTGGTGCTCGGAGTTTGCACAGAGGTCAGAGGTCACATCGAAAAGCCACATGTTCAGGGCTCTGTCAGTGTGGTCAGACACTGGTTGGCATAGCAACGAGGAGGTAACACATGACAGTAGACCACTGATAAGTGAGATGTGGCTGAAGGTGAACCAATGGACACTGTCGTTGGTTCTCTCTGTCGCTGGTGCAAAGTTTGCTTCCAAATTCCTGCAGTCAAATTCGTGTTTTCCTGTAACAATGATGTCACAGAGTACATAAAAATTTACTTTAAACATTCACCTATTATTCATTAAATTATTGTGAAACAGCAACATGGTCATAATTGTAATGCATTTTACAGCCAAGTGATAACAGACATGTTTTTGAGCTTATACAGCGACTAAAAACATTACCATCATAAACTAGATTGTATTGAAATGAGATCACCTGCGTAAAACTAATAGAATAAATAATGCAAAACTAAATGTGGACTGAATAAATCAGCTCGGACTCAGGTTGGAATAATATCCGTTTGCAGTGAAAAGTCTTCATCAAAGATGTCAGATTAAACAAAAACAATTACCTAAACTGTGGCAGATCTGGGTGAAGAGGTAAACCGTGCGATGCGTATCCTTGCTCAGACACAGGAGGAAGGATACAGCAGTCCCAGCTAGGAGTAAACAGTCTTTTGGCAGTACCTGAAAAAGAGCATGTTATATCATCCAAATGGGGTAAGATATGGAAATTAAACAGTAATAACGTGTGTTCTTATATAGTGTCCCTATCTACTGTACGTAGACAACATGCTCGTGGTACTTATTCCATTAACATAGCAAATGTCTTGGCAGCAGCTAATTCTGTGTCCAAATGTTTTTTTGTAGTTTGAGACTATTGCCTCAATGAATCCACCACAGGATGTTACATTTATCTGTGTGGGATATTTTACTTTCTCTTGCATCAATGCAAACACCAGGTAAAAGGGGCCTACAACATTTTGGTTATTTTCCTAGACACAAAAAAGTGTGGAAAACAAAATTATCCAAGTTTCAAAACAACTGTAGTTTGACTTGAAACTTGGTCCTGCAACTGACAATCTGTTGTTTTACCACCGAGCTATTGTGTTACACATGGAGGGGACCAGCGATTAATTGGAAAACTATGCCACAGTACACTACTAATACAAACCAATCAACACATTATATTAATATTCACCTGTATGTCTAAGACTCGCAGTAAATGGCACAGAAGCACATGACTGTTCCTGCGATGATCACCATGTCCTGTGTCCCATGCCATAGTGTCCCCTGTGTCATTGTCACCCCACATGTCCTTGCGCATGACGTCTGGCAGGTGTTGTGTCAATTGTAGTGCCATCTGTGATTAAGAACACTAACTAAATAAATAAATATTAACGTTTATACGTGACAAATTACAAATTCATAATCACCCTATAACAAGTCTGTGTACCACGGTAGTTAAACTAATGGCTAAGCTGCAACTGATAAAACACACAGTTTTGTTTTTATACTCTTTAAGCATACATATAAAGGGGAATAAGTTACATTAAATAAAAAAATTTAGTTGACAGTTTTGGCATTAAGATTTACTATTTATTTTATTATTTGAAATTTTAGTTGAAACTAATAATGTATTTCTGTAGTTATTTATTAATTAACTAATATACACGTATATTTATAATATATTTATCTCACAATTTACTATATAGTTGTTTTATATACGGACTGTTGCAATACTAGATTTAGAAAATGCATGTACAGTCTTATGAGCAGAATATCTGCATCGACGAACAACATTGTTGAGAGTATTATACACAGTGATGTTTATACGACCTCTGTATTGCGCAGGAAGTGGATTAGTGCAATATATACACTATAATATACTTTTTATTTTTACTTTTTTACTATGGACATAGTGCATATTACATGTATGCTTTTTTGTCTGAAATAAAGATTGATTGATCGATTGATTGATATATATATATATATATATATATACAATCAATATGTATATGCTTGTTTTTTTTACTGATGATATATAATATAATTTACATCAATGTCATCTTTGATTTAGTTTCTCTAGTTCAGTTTTGTATTTATATGTTTTACTTGTATTATTATAATATTTATTTCTTATAATTTCTAACGACTATTGTCAACACTACTGAACAGAGTTCTACTTGGGATTTTAGTGTCCAAATAAAGTTATTATTATCATTACTAGAATGGAAACCTTTACATAATTTTTTTTTTCACCTGACCTCTTCCAAATAGTTTTCACTAAAAACATGTTAACTTGATTTTGAAGAAAGAAATTCTGAAATTGTTATTGTGTATTTGGTTGTCTGTGGTATTGAGAAAAAGAAAACAATGGCTCGCAGACCTTGATAAGGACGTGTAGCTGCTGCTGCTTGTGGACCATGCACAGGTCCTCGGCACCCAACATCGTCTCCATCCCTCGACACAACTCTGCCTGCACCATGGGAAACTTCTCTGCCGCATGTCTCCTTGCCCCCACACTCACCTCCAGCAGCTGGGACCCTGCAATGCACAAATCATCCCATGGGAAACACAAGATCAAGGTTTGTTTTAATTATTGTACAATAAGTTTCTTTATTGAATATGTCAGACATTTGAAAATGTCACTTATGTTTCTCATGGGACAAAATATCTGCTGCATGAAATAATCATACACACACCCACACACAGTATTTTCAGGATTAGTGATTGACGTCACATGCACAATTAAATTAAAAGAAAACAGTTCATTTACTGTGATTTAGTCAAAGTCACAAAACCAATTAGACATGTTTGTTTTTATAAGTTGTGTCTATTCAAGTTAATTAAGTAACAGATATCAAAATCCGTGTCTTCCTGTTATAGCTACTTCCTGTTATAGCTACCAGGGGTACAACTACCCACTAGTCCGCTAGTCCGTACACTAGTAAAGATTACGGCGGACTAATAAACCCGCCTATCAGCTAATCCGGCTGTCTAATAAAATTCAGCATGTTGCATGGCGCCACTATCCGTACCATTAACAAACTAATTATATACCTAATGAGGCGACAGTGAAATGATGCTTTTTAATTTTGATTGGCTGTTGTGTAACATTGAATTCTGAAATGACAGTTTTGTTTGGTTTAGCTTATCTGGTAGAAGAGTACGCAGCTCATGGGTGCAATTGGAGGACATTTTCAAATGCACGCTTTTCAAATATGGTTTACATAATAATAATAATCTTTATTGATACATAATGTTAAGTATAGCACAGATGTAGCAGTAATATGAAACATGTATACATTACGTAACAAATGGAACGAAGCAACACATTGCTTGTGTTCCTTATTCATGTCATATTTGCAATGAAAACTATGATTCGTGTCAAAAAAAACTTCTTCATAATAAACTAACTAATTATTTAATAATGCATTATACGAGTACCGTAACACTGAACACCAGGTACATCTTAACATGACAACATTACACGAGTACCGTAACACTGAACACCGGGTACATCTTAACACGACAACATTACACGAGTACCGTAACACTGAACACCAGGTACATCTTAACACGACAACATTAGACAAGTACCGTAACACTGAACACCAGGTACATCTTAACACGACAACATTATGCGAGTACCTAACACTGAACACCGGGTACATCTTAACACGACAACATTATGCGAGTACCTAACACTGAACACCGGGTACATCTTAACACGACAACATTACACGAGTACCGTAACACTGAACACCAGGTACATCTTAACACGACAACATTATGCGAGTACCTAACACTGAACACCGGGTACATCTTAACACGACAACATTACACGAGTACCGTAACACTGAACACCAGGTACATCTTAACACGACAACATTACACGAGTACCGTAACACTGAACACCAGGTACATCTTAACACGACAACATTATGCGAGTACCTAACACTGAACACCGGGTACATCTTAACATGACAAAATTACATTAAAGCAGCATTTAGCATATGTTTGCTAGAATTAGACGCTTGGTCCTTTGTTTGAACATACATCTACATTGCTTGATTAGTCTACGTTTACGCATGATGTATCGTTACTTGCCTGGGGTTGCGAAACCAGCAGTAAAGCTCAAGCTGGATAAGTGTGAATGGGACACGCAGTATGACCAGCAGAAACGACAGCATGGGTACTTGAAGGTTTGGGAGCACCACCACACTTGGCTATCCTACGACGAGGACAAGGATTTGATGTTCTGCACAGTATGCAGGACACATAATGTGACTGGTCTTCATGGCAAGAATGCTTTCTTGACAGGCAAACTACGGAAATCCTTCTGTCTTGTACCGAGGCTACAAGTTCCTCTATAGACGCAGTGGGGCAAATGGGAAAAAGTACTGGCTACGCACCAGACACGACGTCAAGTGCAAGTCCACGCTGACAACTGACGTGACTGGTGAGTTCGTCAAGTGGAGTGGCGACCATGACCAACCGCCAGACATTGCACAATGTGAGGTGACGAAGGCCATTGCTTCCATGAGGAAATGTGCTCGAGATGAACCCAATGTCCCAGTGCAGCAAATCTACATTGCTGAGGCAGCAAAGCTGACGTCGAGTGGTTTGGAATTTGTTACAAACATTCCATGTTTCTATTCTACAAAACATGGCGTTTACTATCAAAGGCATCTGCTTATGCCAAACCAATCAACCCAACGAGAAGACATCACACTGGAAGGAGGCTATACGACACTGGTTGGCAGTTTTCGTTGCATTTGACAGTCAACAGCAGAATAGAATAATAGGATTTGCCACAGATGACAATCTTCGTCTGCTTTGTGAGTCGACTGACGTGCAAGGGGATGGCACATTTAAGGCAGCGTCCAAGCTGTTCCACCAACTGTACCCTCCATGTCAGTTTCACATCTGGAAACAACACGGAGACAGTGCTTGAGATGTATGCTCTGTTTCTGGACAAACGCAAGGAAACATATAGAGACTTGTTCCAGAAGATCAATTTGAAATGTGAGGATCTTGGACTGGAGTTCAACCCCCCCAAGCTGAGACTGGACTACGAGCCAGCTCACATCAGTGTTGTCAGTGAGTTGTACTCTGGTTGTCAACTGTCTGGGTGCAACTTCCATTTCAATCAGTGTTTATGAAGGAAGCTACAAAATGTTGGCCTGTCTGTGTACGCACAGAAGGAGAGTGTTGTGCGTGAGCATGTGCCTTCTGTTGCTGCACTGGCACGTCTCCGTCCAGCCGATGTCCATGAGGGGTGGATGGCTTTGATGGAAGAGTGTCCCACTGAGTAATTTCCATAACTAATAACTGATTACTTTGTGGAGATGTGGCTAGGTGATGATTCAAAGATCCCATGGATATGTGGAATGTCCACACAGAAAGCGACAAACGAACCAACAACCATGTTGAGGGGTGAAACTCAACGTTCATGAAGGTGGTGGGGAAACACCATCCCAACATCGTCCAGTTCATGGAAGCTGTGAAGACAGAGCAGGCAGCAACGGAGCTCAAAGTTGCCCAACATGACGCTGCCATCCCATCACCACAGAAGAAAAAGAAATACCCCATTGTGGATCAGGGCCTAGCTGTGTTCAAGCAAGAGTATGCATCGGGAGACAGGTCAGTGTTAAGCTTTCTGCGTGCTGCTGGACATTTGTTGAAACTAGAGTTATCAACAGACACTTGTTGAAACTAGAGTGATCAACAGATACTTCTTGAAACTAGAATGATTGACAAAACTGTGATTGATGACTATTATGACTTTTTGATAAACGCAATTCTGTATTAATAAATATTCTTAATAAAAACTGTTGTGCACATGTTTTTTTGTTTTTTTCCATTTCAAATAACCGATAGTTAAATATACAAGTGTATGACTTTCTGGTGACTTTTGAAATTTGTCCTACATTCTTAGAGTAGGATACATTTTATGCATAAATCTCAATGCAATCTGAAATACTTAATGCTCCCCCTTGCTGTGTCCTCCTGAATTGTATAATTAAAGAAGTAGCTATAATGGGACTAGTTTGACTGACAAACTTAACGAGTAGCTGTAACGGGAAAAAAACTGTGTAACTGTAATGGGAAGTAGCTATAACAAGTAGTAGCTATAACGGGCCAATGCATAATGAAAATACACATCCTGCATTGGTTAATAACTTGTCAGTTGTGTTCATAATATGTATAATTTCTTATATTATTTCTGGAAACTGTTGTGTAATACACTGAGAATTGTACCATAGTATATATTACTTACACACAGCTAACTGATCTGTCGATCCGGAGAATGAACACAAATACTTCAAGCAGCCTCCAAGTTCTCTGTAGACTTTCTCACCGAATAACCTCTCCAACTGCACCAGAATCTTAAAAGAAAATTACATATTATATTCAAACAATAAAAGTAGTCCCACTGTAATGGTTTTAATGTAGACACTAAAATTTTTGTGACATCAAAGTGATTTTGTATCTGGAAAAGTATATACACTGTATGTTTCTCAACATTTTAGCCAGACTTAATTGAATCATTCAAACTGTTTTTTTTATAAACTGATGCACTGGATCATCCTTTATTCTTCAGGATAACATATATATTATTTCATGTAAACCAAGGGATACACATAGAAACATGTAGTAACTACTGTGGATATTTGTCTACAAATAGTCTTTGCGCAGTAATAACATTGTGGCCGAATGCTTCCTGGAGAAGTTGAGATGGTGTCTAAATACGAGTAAAGTGTAAATCGTTCTGAACACCCCTAATGACTGGACACTGCTATACAAGAACATATCTTTACTTTAATCCGTATAAGTTGCCTCACAAAATGACCATCATAGTCTTACCCTAATAATCTTTCTATGCACTTTTATATCTATGTCAGTCGCCCATATCAGCTTCAATGTTGCATTGATCCACTGGTGGAATATCTTGCAGTGAACATCCTGAACTTCTTTGGTGCGTTTTAATCCACCAATCACCTGCTCCAGAATTTTCAACTGCTGAATCGTGTGTTCCCTGAAACACATTACAAACAACATGCACTCAGAGGAACTGTCTTCATTAACCCATTTCTTAACAATCACATTTCTGACATTTCATCCTTTTATGATATCGATATGAATGCTGGATTTGTGTGTATGAGATGGGTATGATATATATAAGATATGAAGATTAACACTGAAGTTATCCTCGCAAGCCAGGGGTGGTAGTTGATTACACTGCTCCTGGCAGACATCCCATACAATGTGCGATAGTTTGCTGAATTAGATGTACAGCTGCCTTTGGACCTAGAGATCCAGTCTCGTAAAAATTATGGATCTGTGCCCTGGTGTCGAAGATCAGTTGTTGGCTGGGCAGCATCTGTTGTGGCTGTAGAGGCCAATTCTTGAATGGCAGTCTTTATTGTATATGCTGCACTTGAAGGCGCTCTCAGCTCTGTTCTCAGCCTGGGTGTTTTTTCTGCGGTTGCGTTTTTCTTCTGCTAGCCTGCGGAGAGTATCCTCTCCTCTTTTGAGACCCCTGTGTAGTTCCTGCCTCCATGTGGATCGATCTCCAGCAAGATCCTCCCAGTTGTCAACATCTATGTCCAGTGCCTTCAAGTCTCGCTTTCATACGTCATTGACGTGCAGATGGGGACGTCCTGCTGCTTTCTTTCCAGTGGCCAGCTATCTTTTGGATGTCTTTTGGGAGTCTCCCATCTTTCATCCGATGCACATGACCGAACCAGCGGAGGCTGCGTTGCCTAAGCATGGTTACCAGGCTCACAGACTTGGCACGTGAGAGGACCTCTGTACTGGGGACTCTGTCTTTCCAGGAGATCCCGAGGATGCGCCGCAGGCAGGCAGCACATGTGAAATGAGTTCATTTGATTCTCCTGAGTGGAGTACAGCATCCAGGACTCACTACCGTACAGAAGTGTAGTCAGCACAACCTGTGTTGTGTTGGACCTAGAACTGCACACAATTAAGGGTTGACAGTTTGTTAGAAATATGCTCCACTACTGATCTACAACATGTAGTCCAGACACCAGAAAGATGTTATCATTAGCATAGACATAGATAATAATTGCTATTCATATTGTGTCAGATCAGATGTTTTGATCAATTGCACATTGTCAATTACAGTTTAAACGTACCGATGGTCATGGATTAGCTGGATAAAGGTGATGAATGTGTCATACGCTGCTAATTTTGTATGATTTCCTGAATCCAAACTTTGCAGCAGCCCTTCACTAATACTGTCGATAGTCATAGTCAACTCAGGAATTTGGTGATGTACACTCTACCATGTACATTACATACAAAAAGATGATTAAATATTAACAACACTCTCGTTGACTCTACCGAAATGGAGTGCCCAGTTACTGTGAAATTGTTCCGTTACATATTTTTGCTAGTTTTTGTGTTCAACATCCAACGACCTAACTCCGTCAACTTTTAAATTTTGTGAATCGCGACTTGTTGTCAGTTTCAATGCCAATGGTCGACTCCCAACTCAGTCACGACGTCTACTACGCCGTGTAGAGTGTAGACTAGAGTAGAGACTAGACTATGTCTATAGTATATACTTATAGTATAGTACTATAGTATAGATACTATAGATAGTCTTGACTAGAAATATATCGACTGGAATGTTGGCGTGTGATGTCCAATATGTTTAACGTTCACAAGTTGCAAGTAATCTTTCTTGTATTGACTTCAATAATAATGTGCTCTAAACCATACAAGTAACCTAGATTGGCACGGAGCATTATAGTTTACGCAAATATAAACTTCGTCTCCACAAACACATGGCCTCACGTCCCCGTTTGCTGACGTCTGTGGCGCAGTGTGGGGGAATACCCGAATGAACTCTCTAACCCATATAATATTTTAACCACAGTAATGCGAAAATGCAGGAAAACTTACTTAATTTGCTTTATATATTAAATAACAATTATTCAATATTAACTGAGATGCATAGATATTGTTAACGTTGGAATAACGTTTTACAAATACAACTGCTTTGAGAGTATCATAATATCGCAGTCAAAACGAGGCGAAAGGTAAATGTCGGTGGATCTTGGCCGGACTGGATGATTATGGAATTTCAACAATTTAGGGCATATCGAAACGCGTTTGGGAGCATTTACAGTCAATGAAACAAGTAGAACGCATTTCATGGATATCTCCTAAGGTAAGAATACTGTTTCTACCTTGAATTGCGTGTGAATTAGTAATATAGAATCGGTTAGAAGTCAGAAATTCTTGGTTTCGGCCAAAAACTTACGACGCCGACGGCTGCCGTGGTCGAAGCGGTGCCGTTTAATATGCGTGCCTCCCGCTTCACTCACTAATCTGTTGTAAGGTGATAACGCTTTGATTGTGTCGACAATATGCACCCCGTATGAGGGCATTTCGTCGTCAAATCCGATGAATTTCGTACGCTAGAGAAAGTATGAAACTATCATTCAAGAGTCAAGAAGACAGACGTAACCGTAGGCATAGCCCGGGAAGATGCGGTGACACTGACAGTGTACCGTACGTCACTGACAGTCACATTCTCAGCCTCAGGTCCGAAGTCGGTGCGATACCCTCTCTGTCTCTGAGTTTAGCATTTATGAAGTCGAAGACTTAGGCAGTGTGTCCTGTTACAAAAAATATGAATCAACAATAATGCTTGTCGTTTTGGCAGTATTAGTAATATATGCCATGATAACTGATATAGATCTGTATTAAAAATGTACCCCATGGTTTGACAGACAGCATTCGGATCTTGCCTTGTTGGCAATCGTTGACTTTATTGTAAACTACTTGGGAACTCAATTCTCCTACGATTTCAATATTAAATGATTGATTAAGCAAATGTATTTTAAACCCACCTTTGAACAAAGGAATTTTAGCTAGTGTTCATGTTCTCTCGTGTATTCATTGCATATTCTGAATACATAAAGAAGTTGTGTATAGCTTTGGACACCTGTCTCTTCCCGCTAAACAAAAGTTCAAGACTGTAGCTACTGTCAGAATTCAGACAATCTTTTCTCTTTGTCCATATATATTCACTTGGCTTGTCATCAATAAAATGTGTGAGTGAATGTTGTTAGGCATAAACCTAGTTCAGGTTCTGAAAACTTGAACTCGATAGTCCAAGAAGTTTGGTGAGATAGGCCATTCTGGTAAGTAGTCTGAATCAATGCCATTTTTGGTCCAAACTCACAAATAACAGCTGTGTTATCATTTTGGCAGGTTGTAAGGTCTAATGGTGAACCAATAACTTGGCTATTTGTTTAGATATGCCCTGTAAATTGTGTATACCCTTTATATTGTTTATGCTACATAACCATGAAATACTCTGTGTCCATTCAAAACTAAATCTGTCTCAGCACCAGAATTTTCTAATGCCAAGTCCATTTAATTGTCCGTGTGTCCTTTCAGTCCCATTTCTTACAGATTTTAGGTTTTGATCTAACACATATTTTTACTTACCTAAATGGGGTTAACAAACTTTTTCCAGTCATAAAACAATACAGTATATATGCCAAAAAGTCCTTTGAGTGTGATTTTGTGAATAGTAATTTTATGTTTGTAAAACATTGATTACAATTAATTTTTGTATACTGCTTATACGTACCTTTTAAAATTAATAAATGTTACCAAACTGATTTAAATGTTTTCAAAATGTATTTTTTCTGATTGTACTGTAAGTAAGTACTTTGTAGTGATAGAGTAGGATCGCTTCTAGTTACACAAGTGTGCATCCAATACACAAGTGTATACACAGCAATGCAGCTGCTAATTGTGTCACTGAGATGAGTTGGCAGACAGAGTGTTATCTCACCAGTGCCCTTTGTCTCCACTGCAGAGTATTGTGTAATGGGTCCTTCAGAAGTGACCTCACCTTGAATGGCAGGTGCTCTCTCACTGTAAGCATGCCATCCCTCTTGCACCTTGCTCTGGTAATCCCCTGGACAATGCATCCAAATATCTTAACTAACTCTAGAGCTTTCATAGTAATTTAACACTGGTGTCTGCATGTAATGTAATGGTGTTGTAGCAGTATCATGAGATATATTTAATAAGTGCAAGTTTTGTGATTATTGCAAGTCATAGTGCAGAACTATCATGCTTAGATAACTATCAGGAATTAGAATCTTTGGCAGAGAGTAAAAGTTGGCGTGTTTCTTTTGTGGCAAGGTTTGCCAATTCTTCACTGGTGGTCGCTTTTATTATCTTAAGTCGAATATAACCCTACTACAGCTGTAGTTGTGGCACATTTCCAATATGTTAGCTCTGATACTGTCCAGAGACATTTGTCAGAAAGTTGCTTGGTCACATATGTACATTTTTGTGTTTTCTGCAGATCTCAGGATAGGGTACAAAACAAATTTGTTTCTTTTATATTTTCTAAGGAGGGAGTATTTTGTTAATGTTTTTTGAGAGTTGTTATCAGCTCTGTCTCGCTTTTTCCGACTTTTGTTTGTCTTTGTCAACTCTCTGAGGTTGTGATGTATTTTCTGCATATCGTTCTGCAGTCAGCTACATTTAACTGTCCAATAACCAAAAACATTTATATTATTCTGGTTTGCCTAACCAAAGGGTAACATAATATACAATGGTTCTGTTGTCACAGAGGGGCCTATGACAAATAGATAGATCTCTCAATGGCAAGCTGGTGACAGTGGCATTCTTCTGCGTTGACTGATAGTGTTAAATATATCACAGCTGGATCTTTAAACCTTTGTCTGCTATCTGACCGGACAGCAAAAGAATGTCGCCAAATAAAGAATTGCTGTGAGCCCTACGTGAGTAATGACCGCCTTCCTCGGACTAAGTCTAAGCAATCGGGTACATTGACTGATAGTCCTCACCACGCCTTCTCTGACAGAATTTTCAATTAATTACATCCTAGCTGGCGGCTGCCTTTCTGCATGTCCGCACAGAATCACATGGTCAGTGACCAAATTGATGGACTTGTGCATTTTTAATGGGGAGCATTAACAAGCTCCCTGCCAACATTAGCTGTGATTGTATGCCCGCGGCTAGCCGCCATTGTTTCTGAAGTGGTCAAGAGGTTTGTTTGAAGGTGCAGGGCAGTGGGGGATCCATTGAGGTGTCAGGGTGCTTAGTATGCCATCATCACCCCTTTAGTGGCATTGCATTCTCTTCAGAACTCAAAGTGGCAGGGTAGATTTTGGCGGGTAATCTTGTTTGGTTTCCCTCTGCCCGGACTTGTTTTGTTTTCCCCTCCTTATTCTTGCGGCAAGACACCAACTGCGGGAACATTTCTCGTCATTAAAAACAGTTGAAGAATCACGCTTTGATCAGCGCGAACAGCTGGCAGCGATGGCAGATAAACACTTAGACGAATGTAGGGAATGTTTCAAATAGCTTTGCCCTCCAATGTAATGTGTTAACTCAAACGTTGCTTGATAAGATTACTCACACAATGAAAGTCGAATAATAATTGGAATTCTTTTGTTTGTACATCCCTCCAAATGTTGGCTGATGTTTTAATTCGTCTTTGTCCAGAGTTGACTGATGAGACAGGGCAGGAATGCCAGCAGTGGAGAAGTGTTACCCTGTTCAAGTGAATAATATCAACTGCCTTCCAGCTGTGGTCAGTTGGTCTTAATCACTTGCACTTTGATTTTATAATGCTTTGACTAAAGGTGGTGACTTTGCACCAGGCCATGTGGTTAATCCAGCTGTGATATCTGGGTTTATGTTGTGGTCTGGCCCAAGATTCCTCATCATAAGAATGTACCAGCAGGTTACATAAGTTTCTTAGCTGTTGCCACATATACAGTAACAAATCGGTAATTATAATAGGTTGGGTTTTGAACTTTTGATGCATTTACTCAGCTTGTGCTTGAGATTAGTCATTACCAAGTGCATTTTCCTTGAACACCATTAAAATTCACGCGATGAGATGATAGTCCAGTTACTGTATTGCTCATGTAAATCTTTACATTCAGCCTTGTTGTGTGCAAAATTAATGGTTAAAACTTAAATGAGGCATACATACATGTGTGTCTGAGTTAAGGACCGTTTATTTCTAATGTGGCTTTCATGTGCACAGTGATTTTCCTTCACCATAGCAATTGTTAGCACTGTACCTGATAGACTATCAGTGAGCTACTCCATATGTGGTGATTTGAAATCAACTTCTGAAATCAAGTCGCCATTCAAGTCCATCAAAGCAGAACAATCTGGTGGTATGAAGAAGTAAATGTTGCCCTCTGAAGGTATCCAGTTTCTGGCGTTCATTGAGCCGCGTGAATGCAAGGCTGATGGAACGGGATACGAAGTATTGGGCTGCCTTCATTTAGCTGTGTTTTTCTGCCTGCCATTTGAATTTGCTCTGTCTTGTCTGATTGGCAGTGATTGCCAACATTCCACGTTGAGTGTGCCAGTATTGTTTGCCAGCGGCTGTCTGATGGCTGGAAACAATGCTTATTGATGTCAGATGGGAGGGTTAGAACTTAGAGGGGGGAGGGTTGTCAGCAGCTGTCACAAGTCTTATCAGTGTCATGGGGTTCTTATCAGGCTGTCTTGGCATGTCTTAAGACAGTTCTCCTGTTCTGGGATGTTGCTGTCTTCATGCCGATTTAGTTGCTTTGTCTTGTAGATGATTTGTTTTGTCAGTGGTCAATTGATGGCACAGTTCAGTGAGAGGACATCGCGAAAAACAATATTTGCTCTATTAACTTGATTGAGAAAACAATGCAGAATACTTATTAAAGTAGGGGAGACTCTCATGAATTTGTTTATAATGTTGTGTAGTTTAACCTGGTGTATTAACTAACTAGTGTTGTCTGCCATCTTTATGGTGGTACACCATTTATTGTATGCAGTTTTGAAATCAGTGTTTGTATTAAGTCGAACCAGTACATGCATACATTACATAATGTTACAAAATTTACATTTCCGCTCAGTTGACAATGCTTGGTGCTTTCTACATGTAAAAGTCACAACATTTGAACATGACAAAATGGTGAATTTTTATTTGGAATCTCAGTGCTACATATTTACTTACAACTTTGAGAACACCAAACCCTGCAACATCTCTACACTGTCATAAACTCACCATTAACAGTGTACAACTTATTTACCCCTTTGTTATATATGCATGTAGAGCCCGTAATTTGAGTGGATTTTTTAACTGTTCAAAATATTTAGCATGCTGTTGATTATGATTTATTAAATATATTTATTGTATCTGTAAATTCATGGAATCAAGGCATAATTAAAGGCTCACTTCATATTACCACCGTGTCTGGGTGTTTGAATTGAACAACCATGTTAATAACAGCGTCCTTTCATATTCACTTCTTGATTAGGCTCAGCTATTTCCGGCTTTCTTTTGCCATCTGATAGCCAGCCATGAGCTAAACCTTTGGATATGGCCGCTCATTCCACGTGTTGTTTTTGAACATTGAAGGTGAAAAAGTTATCATCAGACATAATCACAGTGGTGCATTTTGTATAGGTCTATAGGGTTCAAACTCCCAGAATGACCAGAGTTATTAATGACTGACACATTCTTGTCGATTGTATCAGTTCCATCAGCCAGGCTTTAGAGCTGTGGGACAAAGTAAACTAAATGGTATGTGGTGTTAAACTATGGGTTCAGTTAGTGCAGCAAACACGGAATTAACCGCACCTACTCAAATTTGGAATACTTATGTGGCCAGTTATTTCTTATTGAAGTTTGCCCCTCTTTTTAGCTGGTGCACTTTTTGTTTAATGATCAAGACTTTTGTATGTTGCATGTGGGAAGCCGTAACACTTGACATTTTGTGGGAAATTTCCTTTTTTCTAAGCTGTTCAGGTCAGAAAAGATATATTTACTCATATTTTAATAGTGCACCTTTAATAGTAAATACCTGCAATTTTTATTCATTAAGTAGATAGTGTGTTATTTGGTTTATAAGAACCATGCATTATTATATATACACTAAATACGCATTATTATAGTTATACGTAGTAGTAATAAGAGAGGCCTGTTTACAGAGCTCTGGCCTATTGCACCTTGTGTTGTGGAATGTGTTTGGTGTGCCTGGTTGAAGAGTAGCCAGTGATCTAACTAGGACCAGGCACATTGTTGTGCACACATAATGTCTGTAATCACACGGCGCATTCCTCACTTAATTACATCTATATGTGGCGTCAGAAGCTTCCTAAAATAGCAGATTTAATGTTTCAGCAATATAAAACTGTGTGTGTTATATACTTTATCAGGGTCAGTTTTGTAATATAATATTTATATATATATATGTATGCGTAGAAATTTAAACAATGTCTAAAATGTAACCCGTTTTAATATATAAAAAATCTTAAAATAAACTTTATTACACATTTTTGTGAGTTCTGAGATGATATATTTCCCCATAAATGGGTAGTTATGATAGTTTATTTTGGTAGATGGCAATAATTGTTTTTACCTGAAGTTGGTGATTTCAAGACAGGGTTGCATAGGATATTGTAATAGACAGGGGAACCAATTGTTAAGGTTATGCAGATTTCTCTAGGGTGAATAAAATAAAATGATGTATTTCACAAACAGATGGATTAATGTTACATTTGCTCAGTCATTGAAAACCTCTTTAGACAGGTAAATGCTGTCGCTGTAGTAAGACGGCCATTCCTGAAGACTTATTACCAGGAGTCTTGTAGATGGGAAACAACTTAATCTTAATGGAAGATTACAAGTTGAAGTTGGTGAACCGATGAGACATAAAGAGTGAGGGTGGGGTGGGGTGTTCGCTGTGGGGGCAGTCAAAGCTGTGCAGTAGCAGGTAGGTTCATGTACTAGATGGCCAGGGTACAGCCAACACCTCAGGTGCAAGCCGGGTGATTATATTACATCAAGGACTAGTAAAAGCAGTCTGATAGGGTGCAGAAACAGGGCAGACAGTGTGAGGGTGACAGAGTGACACACCAGGGTAGATTCCAACACACTTTACTTGTACTGGGGGTGACAGCCGGGGTGTTACTGGGGTGCTTGTCTTTCTTCCAGAGCATGTCATTGCAGCTGCCAGAATAAGAGTCTGCCAGATGTTTATTGTGGCTGTATGTATAATTGACATATATATCTCAGAATCTGCAGCCTGATCATAACCCCACCTGGTGGTAGAAACTCAATGCAATGGAGGTCTGTGCGGCACCACATCTTCAGTCTCGGATCTGTCATAAGGTGTGCATTCCAGGCCTGTGGATTGCCGGTGCCAGTTTTAATATGCAGGCAGTTTCGGTTAGTTGACAGTTTGTGTGGCATTGTCATTTATTATAAATTTAATAATTTGATTACTTTGTAATGCATGTTGTTTAACCTCTGTCTGAAAAAAATGGATGGAAAGCAGGGCCTCACCCAGGATCAAATTTGCCAGTCCAAATTGTTTCCGCACGCTACAAAGCGCAGGCGGACACACAATCAGGCGCACGATCGGACACACAATCGGCATGCTATCGGACGTGAGATGAAGCAAGGCACATGGCTGAATGAATATATATAATATATATAAATATGGTAAATTTGTTTAATCATACTTAGACTTTAGTGTGTTCAAACTTGAAGATAAACTAAAATTGCGTATTAGCATTTATGAAGGCAAAGCAGAGCACATGGCTGAATGCACATCTCATGTGTGATCAAAAATGTAAGAAGTAATAACAATATAAGTATGACAACAAATAAGTACATTTATTTACATAAGAATTATAGAGATACTTCTTAAAACACAATAGCAACTATGAGTATATATAGGAACACTGATTTTCCGTTTCCAAAAAAGGCAAATTCCGTTTCAATTCAGTTTCAACATTCCATTTCAGAAAAAGGCAAAATATGTTTCAAACTGTTTAAGAAAAAAAAATTCTGTGTCAAATGACGCATTTTATGTTTAAAAGTGAAAAAGAAGTTCAGAAAAGTAATATTTTATTTCAAAGTTAACTTGAAAAAATAATACAATCTGTTAAATATTTAAAATATCGCAATGTTGTGATCTATGCATCTAAATAATACTGTTTTACTGTGTGGTTAACTTTTGTAACAGAACTTTTGTTAGAACTATGAAACGCGAGCTATACATCACTTTGAGCCAGCCTTACCAAGGCTGTTGTTATTCCTTTGAGTTTTGTGTTCGAAACCGGAATATATACACTTATGCGTGTTCTAACGATGTGACAATTACATTTAATTTTTAATTACATTTAATGTCTTTGATGCGCATAGCGGCCAGCCAGACAACGATCGCGAAATGGTTATGTTAGCGCCTCCCACCCATAGTAATCATGTTAAAAATATCGCCAATAAAGTCAGTATCGTTCACAGTGTTGGTAAATCTACTCGTTCAGCGTTTACAGAATTTCCGTTCAAAAACACAAATCCCATTTCGAAATGTTGATTATGCGGAATTCCATCCATTTTCCGAGATCGCTTCGTAATTGGCAAGTGCTTATTCTATCCCCCCCCCCCCCCCCCACCCTGACGTTGGCCTCACATAGGATTATTTGGTCTATGCAAGGGTTGGCAGCCTTTCATGCAACCACTGCTAGCAGTTAGGTGATAATTTCCTAGCAAGTCAAGGCCTTAATTGGTTTCTGGCATGTGTTGGTCAGCTGGCCAGGCGATTTAGGTGGTCTTCAAAACCAGTCTCCTGTCCATAGATTTTGTAACTGGCTTCGCAGCAGTTTCAATGATGTAAAAATGGCATAGACAGGCTGGTCAGCACAAAAAAACCGACATGGACGGATATGGAAGGGCCAGCCCGGCAGAACCATCCACAATCAATTTCAAACATTCCTAAAGTGCAATTTTCTAATTTTACCCATCCAAATGACAGGTGGACAGGTCTGTGGGTGAGGCCCTGATGGAAAGTATTTGCACTTCGGCATGCTTCCAATACCACATGTGGTAGATATGTAATTTATATGTGAACAATAGTAAACACATTCTAATCCTTCTAGTTGATTTTTTTCAAAGCATTTGGTGGTTAAACAAACAGGCATTCAGATACACTGTGATATTTTGCTAAATTATTAATCTCCTGCTAATTATTAATAGCTCATGTTTGTTTTCTCTACCACAATGTGCCATGAACCAAACTGGTTTATTACTAGTTTTGGTGCCACCTGTCCCAAATCTTATGTATGTTCTATATACATTACAGTAGTCATGCCTTTTGTGTCACCTTAGGCACAGCTTGTGGTGTCTAGTATAACTTATGTGGTCCAACTGTTTCTATGAGATTGTGACAGTATTGTGGGTTTCACTATATCAGTATTGATGACTGCTGAAGATACATAGTCAAAGATACATGTGACCCTTTGTACTGATCGGGCTGGACCATAAATCATTCATGACAAGAAGTCACAAAGCGACCTAGTGGCGGGTTTACCCCACATACTGGGGCACAGGGTATGTAGAACACTGCAGGGCATATAGAGAAATCTTCAAGAACCTGCGGTGATGTAACTGGGTTGAAAGAGTCATCAATCTGCTGGTGGACTGACATCAAGGAGCTTTAAATGTGTGATTTATGTGATTGTGTACTCAATCTGATGCCTGTTTGATGTGTGTGTGTGTGCATGCAAGCATGTACAGTGTGTCCTCCACTGCACACCCTCCACTACTTGCCATAGTGCAGCCACCACTGGCTCTGTACAGTTGGCCACATAGCTCACATTCCAGCCATTGTGTGGCACCACTGGGTCCTGCCACTCACATGACAAGTACTTTCCACTCCACTGCTGCCTGCCCGCCAGCATGCTCGCTTGCCAGTTCTACAGTCATTTGCGTAAACTTCGGTCTTGCGGTGTTCGTGTGCTGCCGCCGCACATTGGTTGAGTGCAACGGCGTTAGAAAGTGGTGCCGAACACATGTAGTGTTTAAGTCATAAAAGGCTTCATATCGAGAGGAGTAGCTGCGTTCATTGGAGTATACAGTGTTGATGACTGTGGCACAGCCTAGCCGGTGAGTGAGTTTGACTGGCGTGATAACAGAGCTGGTTCCCTCATCTACCTGTATACCTGACTGTATACCTATCCACCTGTGCAGCCTGCATAGCTGTGGTCTGCGAGCACTGATCAGGCGATTATGTGGTAGGGACAAGTGTGCTTCTGTGTTCGTGCTGAATGGCAGCATGGCTCGGTTTGCTGGCAGATTCTTTAAGGTTAGAATCTGCCCCCATTGTCTCAATGTCACACATATCAGTGGCATTGAAGTAAAGATCTGTATCGATGACAGGGCTAGCGGGAATTTTTTTGGGAAAATTTGATGGTAATTCTGGTAGAAGGAACGTGATCTGTCATACCTCTTGTTGACAGTTAATGAATACATGAAAGCTCCCAGTTGCTTGCCTTTAGGGGGGGTTGCAACATAAAACATTTAGTGAGTTTTAATTTCATCATAAAGTTCAGATTTTAGAGTTCTGATAGTTTTTTGATACTGGTCTTTCTGTTCACTGATAATACTTTGAAACATTCCTATTTTGGCTATCCATAACCCATAGAAAACTCCTATTTTGGCTATCCATAACCCATAGAAAACATTCCTATTTTGGCTATCCATAACCCATAGAAAACATTCCTTTTGTTTCTTGATTGAATAACAATGTAACAAGTAGCAACAGCTCAGTAGAAAATTACATAGTATGCCCCATGTGGCTATTATTTTATTATATTCCAGTATGCAGTACAATTACATCTCTCCAAGGGATATCCAGAGTTACAAACCCAATAAATCACACGCAGCTGTTGCTGGGAATACATACACCAGTGCTCGGGCACTTTTGGCTGTGTTCAGTTTTTGCCACTGCAGTATGTGTAGAGGAGAATTTGACTTTGAATTAACCTACATTGTCGTCCACTTCGCTTGAAGCTGTGGCGGTCCCAGAATAGCCACACTTACATAAACCTGCAAGTGTTCCCTTCACATTCGAGTGCTTTGTTGATCAAATACCGTTGTATTAATATCCTTTGATGTTACTCGCTTCTGCATTATTTGTCGATAAGGTCTTGACGTGCTCCCAACTGCTCGTTGTCTCTGCTTGTACTTGATTTTCTGATACACAACGTGTGCCATTTGATAAAAATACTGTTTGTACTTATCGCAATCCTAAGAGGAAGCGTGTATATCTGATTGACATGTAGGAATGATTTTAATTTGGAAAATCAGTACTAAAATAAACCATTATGAATGTGAACTATTTTCCTAAATGGAGATTGACATTATTTACTGTAATTTTGGGGTTTTGTTGAAATACATGTCGGTGCAACCTGTGTCAGATATCGATGTCTGTTACTTATAGGATATCACAGTTTGATATCAGATCTGAATTCAGGGAATCACATTTAAATGAAGACAATACCGAAATAGTCCCACCCACAAATATCTGTGTTTGTGTAGCTATCGTAATTTGTAATTGATATCACAATAGTTTAGGTATCAGATTTGACATTATAGATAAAATAGCAATTAAATGACAAACATAACAACAACTAAAATGGCCCCACCCAGGAATATCCATTATATCATAATATGTAGTGATTTCACAATAGTGTAGACGTATCAGATTTGACCTTATAAAATGGCAATTAGATGAAGACACAAAAACAGCCGAAATGGCCCCACCCTGGTATATCCATGTTTATCATTTGTGGAATGACAGAATGAGTTAGATATATATATATATATATCAGATTTGACTTAACAGTTAGATGAAGACATCTGAAATATCGACTGCAATGGCCGCACCCAGTGGTGACACACTGCCCTACAGGCCAACTACCGGGGTCATGTTACCAGTGTCTTACACACTCTGTCTGTTATAGTAATTGTTGGACCTGTGATAGAGACACCTGGTGTGCTTTACACCTGCCGTGTGACATCAGTTATTCATGTATTAATACCTGTATGACGGTCAGTACTCATATGCCGTAGCAGTAAATCTGACTGCTCTACCTGCTCTCAGGTTTCACCTCCCACACTTTCCTGTGCAGGTATTATTGGAATTTATCGCACCTGCAAGCAGACAGATGCATGTACATTGATGTAGCCTTCACCTGCAGCTGTTAATTTTGCACACCGGACACTTCCCACTCACATGTAGTTTATTAGAGGCATTTGGGTGAGTTGTACCCAGTTTGTGTTAAATAACTGAGTGGGTTATGGGCTTAGCTTGAGCGGATCATGACCTGGTTGTAAGACCGTTGCTCACCGGACAGTTGCTCACCAAGGAAATAAACAGGCCGACAGTTGCTCACCCTTACGAAAAAGTGGACAGTTGCTCAGCCTCAGTCTGTCAGTTTCATGACAAAAAATGCAAGCGCCATGTTTTTATTTATGATGTGTTCTAATTGTACATCTACAAACATTATTTAAATAAAACGTGTGTATACATTGATATTATCTGAAATCTGAATATAGATTTGCAGTTTGTTTTACAAGATCGGTAGGTTTGTGGTGAGCGATAATAGGACCCCCGCATCAGCAGTCGCATTTCATAAACAGAATACTCGTCTATAACTTATATTTATAAACAATGTCAATGGCAGGCAAGACACAAAAAGATCAGTTAGACAGTGGTTGTTGTTATCATCACCATCTAGTCAATGCAAGGCATGACTTAAATAATCCTTTTTGTTGTCCCAGCAGCTGTAGATCTACCTAGTCTGTGTTAGTGAGGAATAGCTCAAGCTAAGACTCGATTGCAATTAGCTCACTGGCTTTATAAAGCTGGTCATAAAGGATTTCTTTTGTTTTATTGGCATAATGGTAGATTTCCGGAAGAGAGACACAACACAAGTTTACAAAAAATACATCGCCATTGTAATAGCGACGTCAAATACCATTAACATTTTCTTAAGAGTGAGCAACTGCCCGCTTCTCTATTTCCTTGGTGAGCAACTGTCCGGTGAGCAACTGTCCGGTGAACAACTGTCCAGTGAGCAACTGTCCGTGATTCTGTAAGACCAGCACGGTGCCATTGAACTTCAATGCCAGGACTGAGGTCCCATTCCATTTCTACACCGATAAGCCAGCCTCGACAATATCGGTGCTTTCTTGAAAGCCACATGCAAAGATCGTAGATCTATGGAAACGAATATATGCACAATTACTTGAGATTTTCTATAATGTATATTTACTGGACACTCAATGTTTTTAATGATTTATATTGCTGAGATGTAGCATGAAATGACATGGTTAATGTGAAGGTTGGCTACCTTGTCACTACAAGTAAGCATGTAGTTTGGGAATTATTAGAAGACTCGGTTACACCTTTAATGCAGTTGTCATTAAAGAAACAACACCAGCCTAGCTCCCACAACCACAATGATGATTCTACAGTGGAACTATCTTCGTGTGATAATCCTACTTACTGGTCAGTGCAAGATAACAGTTCTAAACATTTCTCAGAATGCTTGTCTGTGGTCAACGTTTATCAGCACGAGAAGCTACAAACATTGGTAGCAGGCTATTGACCCAATTTAATATTGGCAACATGAATGCAAGTATTGCCGGTTGCCATTTGTTTGAGATTAGTTCTGTTGCAGTTTGCATTATCATGACACCATGTGGTGTAAACACTGATAACATGGGGCATACAACATTCATGTTTGCTATGTGACAGGTAAATTGCTGTGTGGTCAAATGACCAGCTGGCTTGTTAGTGTGGCACAGAGCCACATGTTTTATTTCAGCATTTTCAGTGTATCTGAATTTGCATTCACTGGCAAATTAATTGTCATGATAAGAATAATACAGCATTTGTCTCTGCCACAAAGGTGGCTGCTCGAGACATTCAAAGGCGAATTACAACAAACATTTACACACAAATTATTTTACTTTTGGAGTAGTAGATATTTAAAGCAATATTTAAAGTAATATTGACAATAAGTTGGAAGTGAATACTAAAAATGACTACAGTTGAACCTTGCTTTAAGGTCGCCTCACTATTACAGCCACTTCACAAATAAGGTCGCCCTACGACATTCCCAAATTATCTAAATATATACAGGAAAACAGTCCTGCTAATAAGATCACCTCACTATTCAAGTCACTTAGCCATGACCCAAGGGTGACCTTAGTAGTGAGGTTCCAATGGATTAAAAATGAAGACTAAAATGTTCGGCTCATTCTGTGTAGTCAATGACTAGCCTGGAATAGACACAAAACTGCTATGGAGTATTAATGAATCGTTGTCTGGTTGCAGGTAAACATTCCAGAGTGGGCTGCATGGGAAGACGACTGCCATGCGGCCGTCGATTCGCTCCAACATCTCCAGGAGCAGCACCATCTCCGCCATTGTCCGGCGCTGTGTCAATGTCGTGCTACTCGACCGCGAGAAACTCACCATATACATAGAGGTAGGTTCTGACATGACGTAGTATTTACAAATGATGGTTGTTAATGTTAAACAAGTCTCCCTGTCTCTCCTCTCTATTCCTCATTCAGAAAAGTTGCAGTAACGCAGTAACGTTTGTCATGTTATTTTTATAAAAATTTGTTATAAATGCCTTCACAAGATAGAGTTGGGGATGACATCTTGGGAATCTCGGCTATTTGTGTACATGCCATATAACCGTTTTTTTTTACACCCGATGGCACTTCACACAGAGATTTGTCAATGTGTCTTCTGTAAATGTTTGTATAAATACTTTGAAAGTGGCACAGTTGACATTTTTTTCTAGTACAGTACCTGGTATTTGGTTGGTATGGCTGTCATTTACAATTAGACTGCTGCCACTGTAAACTAGATTTGGCCTAGAACATTTTAAAGTCTTAGTGTAGTCCACCGGTACTTGGGAACATTTCAGTGTATGAGCTGTGGCCGTGTGACAGGAAGTCATAGAATGTGGTCAGTCAGTTGCTGCCAGGGAATCTGGTTGGCCTGTGCCCCCTAGCTGCCTTGGTTGGCCCTAGGCAGTCAGCTGGCAGCCAGGCTGAGACCCACTGCCCCAGGTACAGGAGCACATTAGTGTAGTCGCCCAGCTGCCCCTGTACTACATGCATGCAGTTGGTCACCTTACCTGTGCAGCTGTGTTGTAGTTGTAGCCAAGTTCCCCCCTGTTTGATATGGTGAGATTAGTGTTCTGTGAGATTAGCCCCTGGTCAAATAGGAAGTAGGAAGTGAACTGGCCCCTTCAACTGGAGGCCGCAGCTTGCTGAGTGTGTATGCGTGTGTGCTCAGTCGGATATGTTCTAGATGCTGTGTATGGCAGCGGGAACATTCCACTGGGTAAAATATCCCAAGTTGTAACCAGAGAAATTATGCTTTGTAAGGCTGGGCTGACTGTCAGTCTAATTCACCCCCCTACTCCTGTTGTGACATAATTATATTGTAGCAGTTTAATGTGGCATCATGTTGCACCTATCAGGAGATGCCCGCTGTTGGCAGCCAACTTTAGATGTTTTATATTGGTGATAAGGTGTGTAGGCCTATCAGAGAGTCTGCTTATCAGACCTGCTCTCATGGTCTGTGTACCAGAATTTAAAAATGGACTCTGCAAGCGACATCAAAGGAAATGTAGATAGCTGCGTTATCACCTGTGTGTAACCCTCAGCATCATATGTTAGGGTTGGGTTGGCATCTGTAAGTGATCTTTGATTCCATATGTGGTTTAAATTACGTCTGCCCTTATGTGTGTCTTACCCATGAGGTAATGAGTTCTGTAGACTGTACTAGACAGAACTCATTATCTAATTGATGTAGACAGTTTTTCTGCATTAAAAACAGGCATCAGAATCAGCATTAAAATTGTTTTATCCATCTTCATGTAAATCAGACCCACGCATGTATTGCTTACTGTGGAATATTCCTCTGCACAGTTGTCACTACATTAATGTAAAGAACAAAAATCAGCATCTTCCTACAGTAGAATAGCTTTAATTACTCTGACAAATTTGACCTTGATCACAAATAAACATCCTACAGATGAATACGCGGACAAGTGGTTCTTCTGTACATCAAAATTGCTGCATGAGGCGTCAATGACAGCTGCTTACATGTCCACAGAAGCAAGCTGTGACACACTTTCACCTGCACATGAAGTGCTACCATGTCATCATTACTACACAGCAATTTATTGCTAGTTTGTTGAGACACCTTGCAGGAATGCTTTGAAAGTGCCTTGAGCCAGACTACCTTAATTGTGATGGTCCTGGTGGGTTATCATTCCATGTTGTCTCTGGCTCTGTCATAAATCAATAACTCTACTTTGAAATAGGTGACAATGAAGATGTTGCTGCCAGTGGGCAGAGGCCAGGTGTTGAAATAACACTGTCACAGGGGCATATGGCAGCAATAACATGCGCCATATAAAAATACAAAGAAGAAATATTTTGGTCTACATAATTAAGTGACATCAATGGCTAATTATGATGTTACCAGAACACACAAAACTAATGTGATATTTTTCAGTTAATTTAGTGGTGAATGCATTGGCATTTTAATTGAACATGTGGATATTGTGTCTTGCGGTAATTTGTCTATTGGTATTTTTACAAAATGTTTACCAACAACACCACTTGTGTTCTGCAGTGGCAGTGACACAACTTTGATTTGGAAGGTTATCTGATGTTTTTTAATTACACAGACATGACTAGTGTGTCAGTCTAGGATTTAGGTGCTATGTAGGTATGTGCTTCGTTTACTGGAATCTGTGATGTTCCATACATTTAAAGTTATGCAATCTGTCCTGTTAGTGTGACAGACTGCTGACAGTTAACTGGCAGTCAGTGAATTGAGTTGGCACGCATATACGCATTTGTTTTCTGTATTGGCTGGTTACTGTCGTTGGCTAAATACTAGTTGAGAAGTAATGATAGTACACAAGGACATCAGGACAGCCCACAGTGAGAATACCATGTAGCATTGTGGTTTGACTGTTAGAAGATGCTGACCTTTGACCCATCTATAGGGTTGCAGAAATCTACTTAATAATTTGATTTACTTGAAATTTGATTTAGTGGGAGGGGCGTAATTTGCATAGTTGTGTAGGTTCTGTGAAATTTGGCGGTCATGGAATTTTGTCTTGTGCAAAAGATTACCACGTGGTATGCGCATGCGTGCATAGGGCATATTTAATGGTCATCTAAATGTGTCATCTACTAAAGTATAAAAAATGTCTACAGTTGGCAGCACTTCTTTTAGCTGTGGGGTTGGTTATGTGGGTGTTCTCTCTTGCTCTGATGTCATTCAGTAAAGACATCCGTTCTCTGTTGTCGTGTATGCCATTGTCACTTTGAATGTCTTGTGTTGATCCATTTGAGAAATGTCTGGTTGTGATGATTAATGTGGCATGTGTAAATGTCATTGGTGTGAACAAATGATCAATGTGATTGATGTGACGTGTATTAATTAATTAATGCAATTGATGTGACAGTTGATTTGATTTGTGTCTATTGATGTGACCTATAGTCAGCTGGTTGGTATGACAGTCATAACAGTTAGTCAGTTCAAGTGATGCAACTAATGATGAAGCACTAAAACGTGTACAGTATGCCTAACATTACAATAGTAGTTTCTACTACACAGTTCAATATTCAATCTCAAAACCAACTTAGATTTTTCACGAAAATTCAAACAAGCCTTAATACACGACTAATAACCTCGCATGCATACCCAACCCTGACCGTATGACTCCTACAGAATGTTGGCCAGTACTCAACCAAGATGTCTAGCAATGAGGGATTTAAAATGTGTTGTTATTTAAGTTATATTTGCTTATATCAATACCGTAATCATGACACAAGCCAAGCAACTTCAAGGTCTCAACCATATGACATATTCATAGAAACCCAAAATAATTTTGATCCAACCGACTAACACCTAAATTTAATTTGGGTTTAGTGAAAGGTTGTGATGAATTACTGGGGTAGAGACAATACATGTATCAACAGATGTATACCCATTTGTTTGATATATTAGATAATGTATTTCATGAATGTAAAACATGCACAAGAATATTTAATAAATTGATACGAGTCAGTTACAACTTTTTTGGTCACTAACCACAAATGAATGATGCTATAAATGGGCATATTTCTACAGCATATACATAAATAGTTGACATGATCTTTGCCCTGAACATCAAGCCATGTAGTGTGGTGTACACGTACCAGACATAGATGTGTACATGATAGTATGATGCATTCGCTGTCTCAGTTCAATCATTTACATATCCTCTTGTGTAATGGTTATGTAAAGTTTCTTAAAGGAATGTAGCCATTCATTAGTTGAAGCAGGCAATGCATTCCATAGATTGACATCTCGTTTATGCTTATGACAGTCTGGGTACAAAGTATGTGATAATTTGATCGCAGGTGACTACAGTGTATTCCAATTGGAGAACATTTCATTTGACAGCAGTTGCAGAAATTGATGCAGTACTTAATGAATTTCAATAAGTAATCCTACAACAGTTATGTGTAAGTGTTACTTTGCAGTTGGCAGATTTTATTATTGCTTTTCTGGTGTGAAGTTAACCTCAATTATTATGCGCTTAAATATATACATATCGGCTGAAAATTCATATAAATAATCTACTTGAAAGAATTAACTTGTCCGTACAGTAATTGACTTGTTCTACAGAAAACTAACTTTAAAAACCTACCAGTCCGTAATAAACGGACAATAAATTAGACAACTTAATATTTTTTTATTGTCTGCTGCCAATGGCATGATTGTCCTATGTTAATTCACTTGTTCTGAGCAACCAGATAAGCAGGAATTTTGAACCATATATATGCCTGTAATTGACTGTTTTGTTTAAAAAGCTAGGTCACAACAAACTAGCATGCCTGTTTCTGCCAGTATGGAGGTAGCTGTCGACAGCCCACATTTATGAATAGTTTCAAACAATGTCTTCTATGTGCAGTGGCTGGACTAGGCTGGGGAAGTCACAGTCAGTAGGCACATGTTTTTTTTCAGAGTAGAAATACCAGGAGGATCTGCATGAGCATGATATGTGCACCTATCTGTGAGATCTCCTCGGCTCCTTCAGGTACGAGGTGTGCCAACAGACTGCCTCTCAAGGGCAACAAATACCTGCACCTTATTTCACTGTTGTAGTCAAAATAAAAACTCATAATGTTCTAACAGGGAAGGTTAGTGTCAAGGATTGTTATGTTATGAACCAGCTCTGCTTTGTTAGATGCATGTAGGCAGTGACAAACTCTGAACATTTTAGTATCTACCTTTAACTTTTATTATTTTTATTATTCTTTCTTTTAACTGGTATTGTTTTTATTATTATCCTGATCTGTTTATTATTTAGATATATACAGGTGAATATATATATATATTAATGTTTTTAATAATCTTAATAACTACATTCCATGTCCTAGGATTGTAATATGCCTCTGACTGGTAATAATTGTCATATTTGTGGCACATTGAAGAAATGCAGTAAAATTATTATTATTATTATTCTCGATGAATCCAGTAGACCAGAAGTAGGGCGATGTGAAGGCAGAAACCAGAAGCATTTTATTCATGTCAACAGCTGGGACATGTCAGCCATGTGTAGTGTTTTCAAGGGTTGTAACCCTGCAGTGGGTCTGCTGGGACAGATAGCATCATTTGGCAATGTTTACAGGTTAATAGGATTAAATGCAATTGCTCTGTGGGTGAGGAGTCAATGGCCATTATATTAGAGAAGTCCAGCAGGCAGGGAACAGAATGTGGTCATATATAGTCCATTCTTACAGCTCCAGTGACTGCCCCTGGTGCTGACTGGCACACTGTCATCATGGTGCCCTCTCTAGTTAACCCTCTATTGGGGGAGGGCGTACCTCCTTTGTACTGTAACTGAGGTATTTATATGTTAACCCTGTTGTTCATTTGTGCAACGCCTTTCCTAATTTGCCTGGGGAATGCCCTAGTCTATGCACTTGATACCTACATGAATGGGATTGAGCAATATTGTCCACCCTGTTGGGCAAAGTTGCTCGCCCTGTCAACCCATACTGTTCATCCTGCTGGGCCACGCTGTTTATCCTATGGGGTAGAGTGTTATGGTTCATTTATTCACCCTTTTTGGCCACACTGGTTGTGAAAAGTGTCTGACGCTTGATGTAGGATGTTTTAAAGATTTACCCCAGTTGGGTGTATTGTCAGATGCTGTGCTGTCACCTGGTGGCTCATGTGACGTTGGCGTTGACAACTAGTGGTTATGCCACCAGACAGACTTTTGTCTGCCAGCCCGAATGGGAAGTGTGTTCACAACATGCGCTGTCTTGTGGTTACCCTTTAGCGGGATCCCGGGCAAGCTGTGGCCCGGCCCGATTGTCCTCGGGCTTGTTCTCAGGGCTATACGATGTACTTGTACTGAGCCGCGCTGTAATGCATTCGCCTCGCTGATTGTGCCCAGTGTTAACTACTTAACTTACATTACAAAGTGTTTTCAGGTGAGAACGCCGCAGTCAGCAATCAATACAGGTGTTTAGGTTTAATTGTGCATGACTTGACGACATGAAGACTTGTCCCTGTTGTTACTCTTACTCTCACATGTCAAGTGTCACTCAATTAGGTGCCATTTTCTCTGCTTTGTCACAGAAAGTTGGTTGACTGCTGTAAATTCACATTATTTCAAGCAATTTCATTTCCACTGCGCAACTTAGGAGCAGTTCTGGAACATTTGAGGAATTCTGAACATTGTGTTAATTGATCAGGATATAGTGACAATTGAAATAAAGTACTTGCATTTCTCCCAAATTTTACACCGTTGGCACAGTTATTGATTACTTGTATACATCTTTGAATGACCTCCAATTAAGGCTTGTAAGCACGCTCTTTCGAGATATTCTGACCTTATTCAACCCACTGTGGTTTTAAGCCGGACACAGTGTGAAATAAAGGTGAGCTGTATAGTTTGGTTTACCGTGTAGTTTACCTGGGACTCCGTTTACCTGCTGAACTTCCAGCATAATGCAATGGGCAGTGGTGCATTGTACACGGATTGTGTCATTCAAGTCCTGGCCATTCTGCCATTAGACCAATTAACTGGGCCTTGTGTCCTGCTCCAACCAAAGTTTCTTTTGGGTAACCCTAATATGAAATAAACCTTTAGACAAACACTTATCTCAGTGTGATGGCCCTTGACCAAGGCAGTTGGAGACTGCCAGGCCACATACTCTCAGAGATAACAATTGCCATTAGGATACTTGTGTGAGACATTCAACTTCACCTTGGGGGAAACACCCAGGCTATGGACATAATGATCACAGCAATTATAGGCTAATCATTGCTTTACCTTAAGTTGTCCAAGAGCTGTAAGTATCTGTGAAATGTTGATTGATACGATACCTTTGTGGGGTGGAGGAGGGTGAAAGATTGGCCAATGTCTAACTTAAACAATGTCTGATTGTTGCTAAATTTCACAGTTTGAAATAGTTACTACAGTGATAATATTTTAACTGATCCCCAGATTTTTTTTTGGCTGGACATGTCGTTTTTAACTATGCCACTTGTATGATATGTAGCTCACAACATTTGCACTTGACCTACCAACCCTGCTTCATTCTACTGAAGACAGACCAGGCTAATGCAGACTGACAGTGGACATGGCACTCATACAACAATCCTGGTCAAGGGATGAGTGCACGAATGACTGAATGAAGTGCTTGTATTGCAGGAACAACCAAATCTGTTGGAGTTACCTGGCAATTGGGTTATCCACAATACAACTGAAGAAGAAGAAAACAAAACACTCTGTCCTATCTCACTGATAAGAGGCTTTGAATGCCCTGGATGTGTTTGTTGAGTTTTCACCACTCCATAAATACTAATTCCTCCACTATTCTGTTCAGAAGAACACCTGTACCATCAGGGGCTCAGTTACATTAACCATACGTGTGTGTGTGCGTGTGTACGTGTGTGTGTCGTGTGTGGGTATTATGTACTTTTGCAACATTTTATGTAAATAACCCAGACATAACAGGCTAATTAAAAAGCGGCCTTTTTGTAGAGCTGGAAAGTATTTATTAAGCAAGGACACACCCTAATTTGTTAGACATAGTCACATAACAGTACACATAAACAGTTGTTTAATTACTGCTATTAGCCAGTGGACATCGGGGTCATAAATTACAGTGTTTTGAACTCGAATGGACAATGGCAATAATGACATTCTTGGGTTGTCATTATCCTACATTTATCTGTTACAATTATCATCGTCATTTTACCAGTCATATTTACCATGTTAATACAATTGGCTGTAAGAATGTCTTTAACCGAATAACATAAAATAACATTTAATGCATTGCTCAATACCCTCATTCTTTGTCTGCAACAGGACATGTCGTCAGCATGCGGTGACATATTCAGACAGGTTACATTTCTGTCCACATGGTGTCATTTACATAGTTGCATTTGCTGATGTTGCCATGAATAATTCAGAGGTTCCCCTGTTTAACTGGATTAGGCAGCAACATCCAGTGGCAAGAAAGTCATAATGGATTAAGAACATTTAAATACACTTCAGCTGTACAAGTACATTATTGCATTCTTTGAATTCCTCCACACTGTTGCTCTTGACTAGCTTTCAGGCGAATACCTTTGATCCCCGAGTCACTGTTTAGTGCTTATTGCATAATCCGTGAGATTTCCTTCGAAGTGACTCGTTAAATATTTGTTGTTTTCCCTCCAAAACCGTTAAAACATCAGCAGTTGTTTAGTACACTACTGAATGTGTGTGTCAGGTTGTCGTTTGTGAAGCATATGAAAAAGTAGCGTGCAAATTAACTATTATTATGTACAGGAAAAACTTGCCTTTCTATAAAATATGTGTGTTGGAGTGTGCCTTTGAGGTGTGTGCCCAGTCAGGCGTGACCACTGATGGGGCACTCCCATTGAGACGAATAGTTTTGCAGTGAAATAATGCGAGGCCTGGGGGGATATTAATGTGTGATGTCAGCGGTCAAACATATCCCTGCGCCGTTTGAGATCCAATAGGAGGATGTGGTGAAAACAGACCGGAGTGTCGCAGTGTTGCTTTCAGCTGTTTAGCATTTGAACAATGCCCCAAACAACAACTTACGCATCGACTAGCGGTGACTAGTTGCCGAGCAGAAGTTAATACATCTCACCACCGTTGCTCACACAGTTTTGTGTTTGTCTGACGAATTAGCGAGAAGGAGGGTGATATTCCATGAGGGTGTATACTGTTTGTCCCTCAACCAAGAGGATATTCCCATCGATTCTGTGTTTGATCATCTGGTGTTCTAAGAGGGTTGCTACTGTGTGTCTTATTAAAATGTATATCTGTAGATGAAACGTTTTTTACTTTCCGTAGGCACATGGGTAGTCAACATCATGTGTTACTAATTTACAATTTTATTTATATTAAAAAAATTCTGTACTGTTGTATTCTTGTGTTTTTACACATCAGCTCTTATCTGTACCTCAACTAAGTTATTTAGCCTGTATGATTGCAAACTGAATCAACACATGCACACACGCGTGCACATGCACACACACACACACACACACACACACACACACACACACACACACACACACACACACACACACACGCGTGCACACACACACATATACAAAGTGCATATAATTCACAAAATGCATACAATTCACAGAAATATATTAAACAGTGATTTGTTAGTATACTTCATGTGAATGGTTTGCTGTTTGTTCCAGGGCAAGGCGAAGGTACGCGATGTCTTCAGTCAGGTCTGCGAACACCTCAGTTTGCGGGAGTCGGAGTATTTTGGGCTGGCGCAACTGGTTGGTGAGTAGACTTCTTGTTGTCCATACAGAACACTTAAGTATGGAACATGCATGTACGTCACAGAAAGTGACCCCGCTGTAGCCCATGCTGGTTGGGTGGCTGAGGAGGCCCATCTTGTGAGGAAGTGCCAGGGCACTCACAGCTAGGGTACTCAACATTCTTCAGTTTGTCGAATATATTTGTTGCGAGGGCAATATTGTGTAGAGATGATTGAATCCATGGGTAATAATTATAATAATAAGTAAATTGATAAAGCCACTTAAATCTAGACAAAAGTCCATTCAGAGGCGCTAAAATACACGAAATACATAAATGTTAAACTGGTTAGTTAAATAAATTATTAGAAGTAATACATTTTTTAAACATGTGGAACATGTATATGTTAACAGGAAATAATAAAAAATGGGAGCATTGTAGTTCACCATTTTAGCCCTGTATCGTTTGATTATTTAGGACGGGACAGAGAGCCGTGGTCCCATATGGCATTTTTTCCTGTAAACCTGTTGCACCATTACATTTTAATATAGAAAACTAATGTGCGACCAAGCTAGGTCTTCTGCCCTATGCATGTGTGGACCTACAACGAAGATTATTAGCTGTATCTACTGCTTATTTGTCTAGTTATGCTTTCAGCAGTCCAGATTGTGTTAGGTTGAGTGGCCAGCCCCACAGTGTGCCCGTGTACGTGAAGGATGAATTTTCCCAGTCCTATCCCTGTGTGCATCATCCCACCATCTTGGAACTGGCATATCCTTCGTTTGGGTATTTCCCACATTCCCAAAGAATGATCACCTCCGTCTCACCACCCCGCGATTTGTAGCTTTATATTTTTAGCCTTGCCATGCCGACTAAGCTCTCTCTTTTTGTCAGCTAATATGTGTCTTAGCCGACTGCAGGTAGTTATCTATTAACTGCTCGATGATGCATTAAGTATTTGCCCCCTTCTCTGTTTAATAACCAGTTGCTGGCCGAATGGGGCACTGTGTGCTGGGAAGTCCTGAATGGCCGACGTGCCCCGGCTTGTAGTCGTATTGTTTGCCGAATTCTTTAACTGTTTGGGTTTCATGTTCGAGTATGAACAATTAAAATGGGTCAAGTTTGATCGATATGTCATAGCCACATGCATTCATCACAAAATGGAGATGACAGGAGCTTTGTAGGGGCATGCAGGTCTTTAACGGTCCAGCTGTGCGCAGAACTCACGTAGCGCCTTTCGTCTTTTTTATGGAAGTCACGCCGGTGATTCATTCGCAGCATGGTTCTTGTTTGTTGAACATGAAGCAGTGTTTTCACCCTACCCAGTTGGTGTTAAATTGAATGTCAGAGCTGTTTACGGTAACAACTCGCTGCAATAGAAAAGGTGACTTTGGCAGGGTTTTTTCACACCTTCTAAAAGTACACGCACAATAGGGGGACAGTAAATTAAATATGCCTCAGATCTTGAATCGTAGCAAATTTGTTATCACCGATGTGATTAATGTCATAATTATCTAATTAATGCCATGATCCAGGGAGTCATTTGGCTGAGGCTTGGTTATATAGGAAGTAGTTGATGTTGTACGCGTAGTGACACCGGTGACATGCTTTCCAAAGAATCCGTTTTTTTTCAGCCATTGGAATGCATATCATAGAGCAACAGTTCGGACGATCTTGTCACAGACAGTTCGACCAACCGTGTCATCGAGATTGTTGTACATAGCGCAACGATTTCTGACGCAAAGTGCGCTAACTGATCACATCAAATCACGACAATGAGTTAGATGAACAAGAATGACCACAAAGAAAGAACCAACTACATGTCCATATCGTGACTGTTGTCACTTTTGTCACATGCAGTCCAGGACATTTTGACACGGGGATTTCTACCAATGGCTCAAAATTAAAACTACATTTTAACCATAATTACTTGTGCAGTTTTAATAGTGTAAAAATTGCAGAATAATAAGACTGTTGACAGTTATATTAATGTATAAACCTTTTTGCTGTTGCGGTTTATCAATAAACAATTAAAAGTATGTTTTCCTGGGTGATGCCCGTAGGAAATTTCTGAGGCATATACAATGTACTTGAAGGAGTGGAGCTGCAGCCGAAACGACCAGCCATTCATTGCTAATAATACTACCTGGTAACCCAGTAGTAGTGCTACCAAGTACCTTGCCAGTACCTTGTGGTTAGTTTGACCCCATAAAATCAATGCAGTTAGAACATTAACTTCACTAGCATTAACAAGCACTAACTATTCTGCCATTTATACTTCCTAACCTGGATTAATGTCATCTCTTACGGCATGTTCTTCCCACGACCAGCCTTATTGTGTGCTCACAAAACTGTTCAAATTGCTTAATCAACTATAATCATAGATATGTGATCAGTGATCAGCTGATAGGATTACCTGGATGATTAGTATGATTAAGCCATAGCCACTTTGTTTACAGTGGACTGGTTGTGTTCTTTAATCACCTCTGTGTAGCTAGGCCAATGTCAACAGTCACCACACTGTTTACTTTCCTAGCAGGCACAGTGCAAGGCAGGGGAGTAATTATTTTCTGGCATGTGATAATTGGCTGTCATTAATTATGATCTAATGGAAGCTATTAAGATCAGACAAGCTACAACCTGTTACCAGTAACACCTTATGCATATTGGTCAGAGATCTATGGAACCTTTTGGCGGGACAGATTTCCTCTTTATTCTTATGAGGTTATGGTAAACCATGCATCCATTAAAAAAATGAAAACATGCTATTTAGTTATTTTTAAAATAAAAAAATAAAAAAAAGTTTCTAAATTTTTTCCAAAACTCAATCTGTGGTGTAGCTTGGAATTTTCTAAATGATACGATGTCCGTGCTAAACATGACATATTACATATGATAGAAAACTGTAATTGTGTTGCATGGAGCATGCAGAGCCCTGTACACGCCTGGCTAACCAGCTGGTATTAGCTGATATCTTGTACATTATACACGACAGCCATTTGTAGACTTATACAGACAGGTGGTATTAATGGATATCTGGTATGCGATACAAGAGAGCATATGTAGACCTATACTGGCAGATGGTCTCTTGTGCATTAGACAAGACAGCCTGGTGTGGATGTATACAAACATCTGTCATTACCCGTGTTGCACATGGGTCCCTGTTACACACAGCCTGTGGAAGCATTTGGCTATACACCTGTAGAAATATACAGTTAATTAGAGGCATATTGCTGCATACAGCCAGGGCTATCCACCTGTATAAATAGCCGTCATTAATGATATGCCCATGGCTGGTTTGTGGACACTGCAAGAAAACATCATCCCTGACCATGTGTTTTATGTTGTAGACAGGGAGTACCACTTTGTTGACCTGGACGCCAAGTTGCAGAAGCTCCTGCCAGCTGAATGGAAGGCATCACGTAGAGTTACCGTAAGTTGATAGGCGGCCCCCTTTATTTAGCACCCTTCTGCGTTGACTTCTCTACCATGCTTGCATATCATTTTTTTCTGTAGGGTATTTTTCAAAACTTGAAAAGCTGGCATTTTTCTCATTTGTAATCACATTTATAAAGAATCGTCTTGAAATTATATCGCCAAAGAAACCATTTTCAAAAGTCTTATTAAACTGGGATGTTACTTGGTATTTCAAGTACAATCGGAGAGAAAATAGTTAAGTTATTTTAAAAACTTGCACTGAAAGTGCTTGATTTTAAATAATCATACAGTGCAGCATTGAAGCCTCAGCGATAATATACCGAATGTTGGCCTGTTTCGGTTGTTTGCACATCAGATTAAGATGCTTACAATCTGGTTTATCATTCACAGAGAAACAGTCTGAATACTGCACATTTGCTGTGTCATCTTATTGATAAATCGGAGCAAGAAGGAAATATTTATGTAATGTCAAGTTGTGCCAGTTTTTTCAGTGCAGGCAGTGAGACTGAGAGTGATAGTTACATCCTGCAAGATCAAATGTATGTCATTTGTTGCGTGATTCTCGTGGATGTTTTATTTGTGAATCTATTGTGTTGTGGTCAGTGTGGTGTTTTGTCCGGTGCATATTACGGTTGCATTCACTGTCCGTGGACAGTTGACCTCATGTGTCTATCACCTGTCATGAGTGCTGGACGCTACTTTGTCACTGCCACGAGGTAATTGTTTTGTTGTCAGCTTCGTTGAACATGGTCATTCTTATGATCAGCTGGTATTGACCACAACGTTTTGATGACGGGTGTAACCTTACAGTTGGGGCCAGCCGATTAAACGTCAACTGTGCACCGGGTTTCCATTTACCGCACCGTTGCGGCGCGATCAACAACATTTCGGCCTTGTCCAGTTGGTCTGGACATGGCTGTAAATTCCTTCTCGCCAACGTCATCCATTCTGTTCTCGGTCGGTCGCACACGGCGGTGTGAATAGCAGGGTTCTCAATAGCCGCTTGGTTGGGTTGTGACACTTCTTTGTGACGGGGTGTAGCGGTATGTAGCAGGACTCATTCATGCGTGTGACTCGTGGAAAGTACATTGCGGTGTGGCATGCACAGCGTTGGGAGCGGCTGTGTGTTGTTGGTGGCTGGTTGTGGTGTACTAATGGGGTGATCATGAGGCGTGTTTACTTGTGACTAATCACATCGCAGTGTCAGTTACGAGGGTTGTGTCCATCATGACAACGGGTCTGTCACGTCACCATGCATCACCAAGTGTCACTACACCTGTCACCGACAACCCGGCTGTCCACCGACAATCCAGTTGAACCCAGTTGTCTTTATTCACCTCACTGCTGCTGTCAAGTGCTGGAATTTGTCGTCTCTGTGTGAATGGGCTCTTTACAGGTCCAACTTATTTAAGAGGACTTGTCAAACCACAAGTGTCGGAGTCCTCGAGACAACTGTCCCGTCTCCTCAACATTCCCTGGCTCTCTCACAATGCTTCTGGCTATTTGACAGTCTTCTGGACTTGTTAAAGGGCCTGTGGTAGACGTCTTTAAGAAAACTGGCCGATTTCCACCACGTTGTGATGGATATCTATCTGTATGCTGCTGTTGGGGTTCAACCCCTGAAGGGAGTCGGGAAAGACATTGCTGCAGTATACACTGCCTCTCCGTACCTGTCACACGCTGGGAAACAGCTCCAGTCGTAGGGAGCAAGATCCACTGGGTTAGAGAGAGAAAGAACCACTCTATGAATCCACACCTTTACCCCCACATATGAACACCTTCTCCCGGTACACAGCTTTTAGTGTCTCTTCTGAAAGACACAGGCAACAGCGACACAAAACAACAAAGTTATTATCATACATACATAAAAAAATTAACTTTGTGGTTAAATTATCACATGCATAATTGAAATGAAGCCAAATAAAACGGTCATCAGAAAAAAGTAACAGGAAAAAAGTTATGGGCAAAATATTAATAGCAAGAATTAAACTTACAGTGGAACTGTATTTGAAACTTGCAATGTTTCGATCCATCTACAGCGATGTTGATCATGCACTAAAAAAAAATTATCTTGGAGCCATGAACAATATCGTCCATAACCTTGTGGACAAATAGTCAGATTTTACTAGTAAAAATACGGGCTGCACATAAGTAGCTAATGAAAGTAACAGCTTATTGATCAGCATAGCACCCACAATAGAGTGGATCCATTTGCTCTAAGTTTGTTCCATGTACAGCTGCTGGCTTGTGCCTCCTGTTATGGTCCATGTTGATATCTTTGATCAGTGTCACGCGCCCTGTAACTCGTGTGACACTATCAGCATTCCACAGCGCGATGATAGGAACCACGGCACTGGCTTGCGACAACAGAAACGCCAGGTCTTTGTCAGGCGTCTAAAATGTAGATCAAATCATACCTCGGTTTCACTGTTTGCAGACAAGTACCGGACAGAAATATGGTGTAAAAATAATATAATAAGTAGTCAATTATTTTTAATTAAAGGATTATTAATGCATGTCTTTTGGTTATATATATACATATATATATATATATATAAGAAACATGCAGAAGGTATCAAAGTATCAACAAAACATCAGGTAAAGATTTATGGCAATGTTAATGACATTATTTATTGAGCAATGTTGATGTATTATATTGGTGACTGCACCATATTTAGATATTTATATTGTGTGTATAAGGTTTCTAACAAATTATTCTATGTGACAAAAAATGCTGTCAGATATTTCTTTAATTAATTAATAATTACTAAGATTACAGACCTGATGCATTGCCACATGCTAGACACATCACTTTTTTATTTCTGGTTAACATTGCACCAAAATAACAGTAAAGCCAGAAAGGTTTTCAAACCAAGTAGCACATAATTCTTACATGAATATGGTGAATTATCAGGCATCTTTGTTTGTCCAGGCATGTACTCTTTTACCATTCAACAGATTCCCCATAAACACACCCATACATCTCCAGTTGTGACTCATAACTCTGAGATTTTGTGGTATGGTTTCATGGCTGTGTACGACAGGAATCTGCCAGCGATGCAGGCTGGCTAGATCAGTATGAGGCGCAATGTGTGGCTCGGTGTGGGGCACAGTGGGGGACTGGGGCGGGTGACTTCATCAGCCAGGGTGGTCTAAGGTGCCCTGGTCTGGTTACAGGTCCAGGCACCAAGCGCCATCGGTGGACAATCTTACGTCAGCATGACTCACACCTTGTCTGCTTCCTGGAAGTGTCTGGGGGAGACTTTGTTGTCATTAGGTCCTGTGAACTGCTCCAATGTTCTGTCTGTCAGTGACGATTACATCGGAAACACAGTGGATTATTATGTTGATGTTAGTCGCATGTATTCATGCTGTTTATCTGTCAGAAGTCTTCAGTGCAGTGTTTTGATGTTTTCAGACAAAGGGTGTTGCAAAATCAGAAGGTTTCTTTGTTGTCAGAAACAAGCTTACCAGTCAGTGCCAGAAGACTTGGCCTGACATGCGTGATCAGTGTAGATGTAGTCGTTGCAGGCACGATTATATAGTGATGTAGAATGTGGGTGCCACAAAGATACCAGTGTCAGAAGACTTGGCCTGACATGCGTGATCAGTGTAGATGTAGTCGTTGCAGGCACAATTATATAGTGATGTAGAATGTGGGTGCCACAAAGATACCAGTGTTAGAAGACTTGGCCTGACATGCGTGATCAGTGTAGATGTAGTCGTTGCAGGCACGATTATATAGTGATGTAGAATGTGGGTGCCACAAAGATACCAGTGTTAGAAGACTTGGCCTGACATGCGTGATCAGTGTAGATGTAGTCGTTGCAGGCACAATTATATAGTGATGTAGAATGTGGGTGCCACAAAGATACCAGTGTTAGAAGACTTGGCCTGACATGCGTGATCAGTGTAGATGTAGTCGTTGCAGGCACAATTATATAGTGATGTAGAATGTGGGTGCCACAAAGATACCAGTGTTAGAAGACTTGGCCTGACATGCGTGATCAGTGTAGATGTAGTCGTTGCAGGCACAATTATATAGTGATGTAGAATGTGGGTGCCACAAAGATACCAGTGTTAGAAGACTTGGCCTGACATGCGTGATCAGTGTAGATGTAGTCGTTGCAGGCACAATTATATAGTGATGTAGAATGTGGGTGCCACAAAGATACCAGTGTCAGAAGACTTGGCCTGACATGCGTGATCAGTGTAGATGTAGTCGTTGCAGGCACAATTATATAGTGATGTAGAATGTGGGTGCCACAAAGATACCAGTGTCAGAAGACTTGGCCTGACATGCGTGATCAGTGTAGATGTAGTCGTTGCAGGCACAATTATATAGTGATGTAGAATGTGGGTGCCACAAAGATACCAGTGTCAGATGACTTGGCCTGACATGCGTGATCAGTGTAGATGTAGTCGTTGCAGGCACAATTATATAGTGATGTAGAATGTGGGTGCCACAAAGATACCAGTGTTAGAAGACTTGGCCTGACATGCGTGATCAGTGTAGATGTAGTCGTTGCAGGCACAATTATATAGTGATGTAGAATGTGGGTGCCACAAAGATACCAGTGTCAGAAGACTTGGCCTGACATGCGTGATCAGTGTAGATGTAGTCGTTGCAGGCACAATTATATAGTGATGTAGAATGTGGGTGCCACAAAGATACCAGTGTCAGAAGACTTGGCCTGACATGCGTGATCAGTGTAGATGTAGTCGTTGCAGGCACAATTATATAGTGATGTAGAATGTGGGTGCCACAAAGATACCAGTGTCAGAAGACTTGGCCTGACATGCGTGATCAGTGTAGATGTAGTCGTTGCAGGCACAATTATATAGTGATGTAGAATGTGGGTGCCACAAAGATACCAGTGTCAGATGACTTGGCCTGACATGCGTGATCAGTGTAGATGTAGTCGTTGCAGGCACAATTATATAGTGATGTAGAATGTGGGTGCCACAAAGATACAGCAGTGTACCTAATGCAGAATAACAGGAATGAGGGATAAGAGTACAAAGGACGAAGGGGTGGATCCACAAGACAATGGACACACTTTGAGCAATACCCATGGTATTGCACACCTGAGTATCTGTCTTGGTCTATGCCTCTCTGTGAAGTGCCGTATGCATGTTAGAGCCAGTGGGTGAAGGCCGTATACCAGAACACATTGCTGTCGTGCCGACGTCTGATCACATAAACCAACCAGCCAGCACATACCGGTCTTTGTGGTGGCATCCTGCTCGCTCCACCCGATTGTGTAAAGGTCACAGCGCAGGGAAGGCCAAAGTTACAGAATCGTCTTGTCGTATATATGTAGTGGTAGTTTTTGTAAGCATGTTACATTTCGAATGCCTCGGTCGAGGCTGTATCGGAATGAGACCGTGCACAATGCTTTTTACGAGGTCACAAAGTTTTATTCTGTTCCTGATTGAAAGTTATCTGGTAGACCTTCACAGCATGGTGTGTGTTTGTGGTGTCAAATGTAATGTCGTATTTAATGCGACAGATTAATAATGGCAGTAGTGTAGATATTGGTAACATTTCAACACATAGTATGGGGAACTGTTCCTGCATAGGATTGATGACGACGTAAAATTTATGTGCGAGTGAATAGCACAAAGCTATAATTTCTGGATAGGTTTGGGTGATGACTCGGTAATAATTAATTACCCGTTTTATTGGGCGTTTAAATGTCATGCAGTGGTTTATGTGACTGTTGACAGAGGTGGCAGAACGTTTGTCTCCGGTGACCGGCATACCTCGCACCTCTTGACTCTTGTACACTTCAGTTGACATGTCATTACTATAATTAGTGACTCGTGTCACATTGGTGACACAAATCTTAGTTGGCTGCCATATCCCTAGATGTTAACATGAACAATGAGGAATGGCATTAGTTGATACTGTAATATATTGGTCTTCTATATTTCCATCTGCTGAATTTAAAACTTAAAAACCAAGTCTATAATATCTTATACAGCATTGAAATTATTTTTATTGTCTATCAATGGATTCATCTGGAAAATACATGTAATTTCAGTTTGGGTATAAATATTGATGAAAAACCTGTGCCATTTTGAAAATGTAAGTGCCCATGTTGAATGATAAAGTGTAATTAATTTGTATCTACAAATGTAGTCGGTCAGTATATTTCTGTTCTGGTGTGAATGGCATTTGAAATGTTGTGAGTTTTTCTTGCAGATTGGAGATCCACAGCCCCTGACAACGTTCCACTTCCGAGTGCAGTTCTACGTGGAACATGCTGCACTTCTCAAGTACGTCCTCCCACTACACTCTAATAAATAAATACACATTTTACACACAAATACCAATCCCATTTGCAATATATATTCCAATTATCAATACCATATAAGAATAACACGATGTAAACAGTAATCTCAATGCAAAAATTATATATATATCTATATATATATTTATTTAGAACAGCTTTATTTTAAAATTCCACATCAAACATATTCTTCAATTTTCCAAGTTTCAGTACATTTTAAAGAAATAATGTAATATTTTTAAAAGCAACAAAGTTGCATAATGTAATTGAAACAGTAATTGAGAAATCAATTATATTAAAAAAAAATTCAAATTCTTTAAAAACATAACACAATTCCGGAATTGGAATTGACATTCCAAGTACAGTGGAACCTCACTATTAAGGTCACCCTCGGGACTGGGCATAATTTGTGACTCTCCCAGGGTGACCTTAATTGCAAGGTGGCTGTTTTACTGAGGTGACCATAAAGCAGGGTTTAGCTGCAAATTGTTGTGTTTTATATTTGAGAAGGTTGCGTGTAATCAAGGTGCAACGTTGTTTGCAGAGAGCGCACAACGCGCTACCTCTATTACCTACAGTTGCGGGACAACCTGCTCAACTTCAGCCATCTGGTGGCGGAGGAACGATGCTTTGTGTTTGCGGCATATGCGCTCCAGGCGGACCATGGCAACTGTCACGACGACTCCCACCACTACTTCGACCCGCGCGAGTACTTCCCTGCGTGGGTGAGTCACGCCTCAGCTTGGCAGCGGACCCAGCCTGAATTCAATTTATAATAAAAGTTGGAAATGTTTTTAAATCTTAGATCTGTTGCCAGTGAGATAGTCACAAGTTTAATATCTCTGTCGCATTTATTTATTTCATGGCTGACAGGATTACTGCAAAAGATCATAATACACATATTCATTATTGCCTTTAATTAATTAATTATTGTAAAACAATAGCTACAGAAATAACATATTTTTTGAAATCGTGTCTCTGTTGCCAGTGAGATAATCACAAGTTTAAAATCTCGCATTTGTTTATTCCCTGGCTGACAGGATTAGGTGTTTCCAAATACTGCAAAAGACCGTAAAATATATATATATATATAGTTTTACCTGTACATGATTGCTTTTAATTAATTATTGTTAGATGCTCGCTATAGAAATATCATATGTTATTAGTTAAGATTATGTTTGATTTAACATGTATGTATTGTCATTCACACAGGTGCTGTCGAAACATGGCGTGGACTATATCCGCCGAAACATGCCCCAGATGCATCGCGACCTGCATGGCATGACAAAGATGGAAGCACAGATGCACTACATCAAGGATGTGTCAGCGCCCCCTACTGCCCACAACCTGCACTTCTACCAGCTGAAGAAACGGAAAACCGACACCCTCGGCACCGTGTGGCTTGGCATCTGTCCGAAGGGGGTTGAGATTTATGAGGTGAAGGATCGGGCATTTTGTAAAAATTCCTCGCTGGAATTAATTAGATTAAAATTACTTCTGAACACAAGTTTCAGTAATCTTCAGTTGGCTTGTTCGGGAACTGAATTGTGAGACTAGTTCTTCTGCTCGTCAGATGGTATGGCAAGCAGAAGAACGTTTCGTTGAGAAGCGAATAAACTCTGTTGTGTTCAGACGAACTACGAATCTGATTTATTCTTCCACCGTGATGAACATTGTCACCATTTTCTCGATGGAATAATGCTATAGACTTGTCATGGATCAAACATGATTTATTCAGTTGTAGAATGTAAAATCTGTTCTTTCTTGCGGGATTGATTGAAACGTGTAACGTCACTGTGATGGTGTGACCATAAGAAACCGAGCCATGTGCGCTAAACGTACGTCGTCCATCCCTCCTAGGTGTGGAGGCAGCCGCTGAAACACATCAATTACAGGCTGCTCAACATGTTATCGTAATCTGATATGCCATGTATGTCGCACTGGTATGTTTGCTATGTAGTTCCCGTGACCACCGGATGCTTATTGTGCTGGTGTGTACACGTGTAATCACCTGCCATCAGGTGTCGTATAGGTGACATGTCGGTGTGTTGCAACAGCAATTTATTATCTTCAGTCAACAGATTAATTGTATCATAATTCATTTTATTCTCCCGATGGTCATGGAATCGCATAATAAATGTTACTGTGCTAGAATGGATTGTTAAAATGATAATAAATGATACATTTACTCTTTATAGAAATAGCTTGAATTGATCATTATGTCTCATTGTTTTTCTGGTGTGTCAACAAATATGGATTTTGTCTTTCAGGAATTGAACGGGTACAAAAGTGTGCTGTCAACATTTCTATGGGCAAGCATAGAGAAGCTGTACTGTGAGGTAAGTGATATGTAAGTCGTGAAGGTCAGCTGTGCTCTCTTAACATTGTGCTCATCCAGAAACTGATACTACATTGTTTCAACATTAATATGTCAAGAACTAACGTGATATAATTCATAATGACTATGTGACAACAAAACCAAGCATTTTGCAACAAAAAAATTGACTGATGCCAATACCGTAATTAGTGTCTTTATTAAAGTAGATTATATTTTTGACAACTATGGAACTGGAGGAATACGTCGCAATAAACCTAAATGTGTGGCTCAAATACCTGCCAAGCAGATTCAGAGATACGTTTATTATACATTTCTTGATACAAGTTGTGTGTTGTCAGGAAGATCAAGATGTTTTCATTTTTCCTTTGCAGAAGAAGAAGTTTGAGATTCTTGCAGTCGGTACGCCAGATGGTCGCAAGTTCACGTACTACACCGGCAACGACGAGCGGTCCAAGTACCTTCTTTCACAGTGCAAGAGTATCCATCTCTTTCACATGTCCGTTCTGCCCAGGTATGTCCAAACACTGCATGCTCCCTCACAGCAATAATACAAGTAATAATGCATGTGCTGATTCTACATGTGACAAGTTAACATGTTATTTCATGTGAGATGTTTCTGTGTGAGTGTTACAGCAGGTGTTTAAAATACGGTGAACACTATACAGGAGACATGATATTTAATTGTCGTTTTGCTGAATAATATTTATATCAAGATTTAATGTAATGTACTTATAATTTATGCATATCATTATAATATTTTCTAATATGTTTACCATATAAGCATGCCTATTGTGTGTATTTTTAATATTTTTGTATTTTGTGTGCCTCTGAACATAATTTATATTCTGAAAATATGGCACTTTGTGAATAAATATTAATATTTTTACCTATTTGTATGTATCATCTATTTGTATACATTATGGATTTTTACCTGAAATAAATATACTCGTCGCATGCCACAGACTGAAAGAGTTACGTCATATGGAGGTGGAGGATCGGCGCTTCCGTGAGATGTACGTCAACGGCGACCCTCACGACATGTCGGAGCGAACGTCACTGTGTCGAAAGACCTCCGTCACGTCGTCGCGTTCATCCGGTAGTCGCCAGGCACACCGCCAAAGGGCGTCACCAAGGCCTGCATGCCTCACGCAGCGCATATCTGTGATTAGCACAGCGAGTTCAAACACGACCTCAGGTATTGCCAGTGACATCGGCAAACTGTACACGAGCTTTGAGGAGAGTGAAGGTGTGTGCTTGCTGCTTTTTCTTGTGTTCGTGTTGTGTCATTTCTAACCCACTGCGTTACTTGTGATTGTGCATGCATTCCTGTTGGTTCTCTCGTAATTATCCCATCCAACTACCAAAAACACATTAGTACCTGCCAGAACATTTATCATAAGGATTTCTGTAGATATTTACTAATTATTTTGTTCTGCTACCAAAAACAATAGCAGGACAGTAATTAATTTTATCTAGTTCTAATGTGTTGCCTGCCAGAATATTTGTTGTAAGGATTTATTTAGATACTTACTAATTATTTTCTTCTACCAAAACAGTGGTAATGCAGCAATAAATTGTTGCTTAGTTCTGATTTATTGCATGATAGGATGGTTGTTCAAATTTATTTTGTGATTTAAATGTTTGTGTTTAGCTAATGAATATGGCTGGTAGATTTTTAAAAAGGTAAACAGATATTATGAGAGTGGTGGTATCTGTAATTTAATATAGATGCATGCATCATCACTACTGCTTTGTGTTGTGTGTCTGTTTGATTCTAACCGGCTGGTTGTTAGCTACTTGGCTTTGGGTGCATTTGCCAGTCCATCTAATAGCAATAAGGCTGGTATACATGAAAACATTCTCAAAACAATGTTTCAGAAATTGTTTCCAGTCTCTGTGTTACGTGGTTTTGTGTAATGTAAACATTTGACATAGCCCTACAGTCTTGTAAGAGTTTTACAGGGATATGATAACAGACATTACCATATTTTGTGTATAAGTGGAATTTTGTGAACTGTGAATGCACAATGTATACTTCTTATGAAAACAATTCTTTTGTTTTATGACATTGAAGTGTAACACAGAAGTATACCGTTTTTTCCAAGAATAAGTGTTGATTAAATGTGATTCCAAAACATTGTTTAAGGAACTTCATTGATATACACTGCATTGTTATGATGTGTTGGCGTTGAAGGTTTGGTATGAGCTTACAGAACATGACTAAAATGTACCCAATTGTCTCCTGGAACTCATGTCACATGTTACAGTGTGAATAATATAGCTGTTGAGAACACTTTGTGGCTGGTCTGGCGAGGGAATTTTATATAGCAAAAAAGTTACACAATGCTGTCTGTAATCAAATTACAACAGTTACTGATCTGATACGTTGAGAAACTGCGATAGACAAACTTTTTAACCTCAGTGTTGGACCCTATTAAAGAAATGTTTCATTTTGTGCTGCAGGAACCCAATGTAGGCCTTACATATTTCAAATTGTATTCATGTAACCAAATGTTGCCGAGATGTTATGTAGAAAGTTTGCAACCATTCAGGAGGTATTTTTGGAATAGCCACCTTGGGATGACCAAAACAATAATGATCATTTGTGTGAACCCTTATCTGTCATTGTAATAATTGATTAATCTCACACCTGAGCACGGGTACTTGCAAGTAAACATGCAGGATAAGTGTGTCCTGATTAAACAGCTGTTCTAGGGACGCTGTGGGTGGCCAGTTCAACATGTTTACCCATAATTAGCATGTGACAGAGGTCTCTGTGTAGAGTGGGACCTGTAAGTGTTCACAGGCTTAGCCAACGAAGCCCATCCCAAACATGGCATGTTTGACATTCCGTGCGTCTTTGTGGCACTGTCAGTGGTACAGGCCGTGTAACATCCACAGTCAGAGGATTATGTCTAATCATTGAACGCTAGCTTACACCCAGCCATGGAGCCACAAACCAAGGGCAGCAGTTACCACCATTATGGTATTTTGATCCTTGCCACAGTGGTGCCATCTGGAGGAGATTGGTTCGCCACTCAATTATATTAACATAGGAGGAAGGCCCTGTAGAAAAGCATATCGTATCACAAATATTTAAATAACTGTAAACAACTAGTGTTGTGTTTTTAAAAACACCACCAGTTGATAGATGAGAGGGGATGGTTGAAGGACGTGAATGACTGGAGGAAGAGGCAAGTGCACTTGGCAGGAGATGCACTTACAACGATCCACAGTTAGCGTATTAATACACAGATGTCAGATAACAACAGTGCGTTTCATTCCATCCGGTGTGCTTTTAGTGTCGTTTGTCTAAAATATTGACGTCAGTGTTGAGCCCCCAGAATGAAAATTCATAATTATGACCAATCAGAATTAAAATGATGCTACAAAGACCATATGTGATTGCTATTTAACAGCCATCCAGAGATTGTTCTACATAGGGATCATGTCAGAACGTCAGTGTCCAATATCATACAAAATTACTTTTATTTGGCCTGAGCCTCCCCAGAAGAAAGTTTGTAAACACTGATATGATGACATTAATATATTAACAGTATCGGTCTGATGTGTAAAATATCAATATCCGACACCAGATGAAACTGCCTTTGACCCCTCTCCCCAAACGAAAGTAATTTCGTCTGATATGAGACGTTGACATTCTGAGATGATTCCTTACTTCCGCTGTATTATGAAAGTCAAGGAAACATTTGTGTGGATACTGTGAAGTGCATGAGATGTGAGTTTGCCATGTCTTACGATGGCGCGTGATTGTCTTGTAGATGACCCTGGGCAGGAGATCATCATCGACAGTCCTCCGAGGTTTGGAAGTACCACGCCTGGACTGACCACCTATCCTAGGGCCTACACTGGGGGTGCTGGGGTGGCAGACAGTGGGGTGAAGACCCCACAAAACTGGCCCTTCACACTACCCAGGGCACAATGTAAGTTCACGCTTGTCTCAAGTCTTTGTTTAGGTCTTTCAGAATGGCAGTTATGTGTCTGTTTAGCCAACCGACCCTGTTAATGGTTGCCAACCCTAGAAGATCTTAAGATTTGACCCAGTACAAATTATATGTCACAGGAAAGTCAGATATTACTTTTAAAGATGTGATTGATACCTGTTTTAATGTTAGAGTATCAGTTACTGTGTGAGAAATACTTAACAACTTACGAGCAGTAAGGATGACAGTAGTTTATGAGTGTAAATGTTAACCTATTATATCTTTGTTTTTGCAGATGTGCGTGAGACGAAACCGCCAGCCGCCGCAGTTGGGCCTGCTGCATACACTGCCCAGCAGCCAGTAGCACGCTCTAGCAGCAACATGAGTCACCACAGCAGCGGGCGACTCACCGCCGTTACCATGGCGACCCAGATGCGGATCCCGTCCCCTGTGGCCGCTGAGGCTCGGATACAGCGACTCATGTTTGCCCCCATGATGACGGTGAGCAGTGGTCCCGTACCGCCTCTCAAGGGGGCAGTAGTGAGCGGGGTGGCGAGCACGTCTGTCACCTCTGTCCGGCCAGTAAACACGTACGTGGCCGAGTCCATGACCGCCCCACCCCCTCAGCAGATGATGGTTGCCCAGCCAATGACGTATGTCGCGTCAATGCCACAGCGCTGCGACCCGCCAGTCTTCCAGGTGGTGCACTCGTTCCCCGCGCTCGCTCCCACGCAGTCACACCACCAGGGGGCGTACCAGCAGGGTGCGAACATGCAGCAGCCGCAGGTGACGAACGCGATTCCGGGGACATACATCCAGCAAGGTCAGGCCATGATGATGCAGCCGGCTCGACGGCCCACTACGTTGCACACTGGCGCCATCTACGCCAATGAAGGCTACCCTATCGAGGGTTACAACCCTGTGCCACAGTTGGCGCCGACGATGCCACTGCCGCCGAATGATGCTTACCGACGCAGTAGTTTGCAGAACACTCCCCAGATGTCGCCGATCGAACCGCTGCTGCCGGTCGTCAGCGTGGCGCCTGGACAGAGGAGTCTGCCCCCGTCGCCCGGATTCTCTGCTGGGACCGCCCTACGCAAGTTGTCTGCTCCCCAGATGTCAGCACCTGCCCTGCAGCAGCCATACTCCGTGTACACTGACATCCCGTGTAATGACACTGCGGGTCACCCCCCACAAACGGACATGGCAGTGATGTCAGACACCAGTGGACAGGTCGGACAGAACAGACCTGGTACAGCTCAACACAGTCCCAGGGAGGGCACGGCCTGGGGCAATCAGGTAAAATAGAAATCCATATAAAATATGTTGATATTTGGTGATGTAATTGTGGAGCATGGTGGCACAGTGATTAGAGCACTGGACTTTCAATCGAGAGAATCCAGGTTCGTATCCTGTGCTGACGTGTCGAACCTTTGGCAAGTTTGTTCACTCTACGTTGCTCCACTTCACTTAGCTGTATGGATATAGACAGTGGTGGATATTTAGGTACGAATAGTCTACACACATTTATTGCAGCGTAGCTGAATGCTTCCCAGAGAAGTCGAGATGGTGTTCGATTGGACCAGTCTGCCAGGGAATAAACTGTGAAGCGCTTTGAGCAGTCCTGAGGACTGGATACTGCGTCATATAAGAACTTCTTTTTATCTTTTAGTAGGCAAAATTAATTTATTAAAAATTTTAACAGAGGTTTTAATTGTTGTTTTGTTGCAGTCGCTGACGGAGTCTCTGAGCTCGGAGGAAGCCCCGTCGACTCCCCAGAAGAACTCTCCAGTGTCCGCCCCCTCGAGCTCTCCCCCTGTCAGTGCGGTCAACCCCGAGTGTCCACTCCACGGCATCCAGCAGCAGAACGTCGCCGCTGAGATCCGCGGTCTCAACAGCAAGAACCTATCCCTGCCGATGCTGACAGCACTCTGCAACGATGCCTCCCTTGGCACGATGTGCACCTGTTTCCACGGCAACAAACAGAGCCAATCACCCGCCGCTGCCGCAGCAAAGAAGCACCTGTCATACGCGGAGCAGCGACGTGTGGCGAGTCAGACTGAGGCCGGCACGGTGGCACGCCCTTTCAGCTGGCACAGCGAGAACTTTAACCTCGACCAGACATTGCGCATATTCGACGACGTCCTCTTGAGTGACAATGACGTGTCGCATGCGTCATCAGCATCGTCACCATCTGAGTCACCGTCAATGAACAGCGCCTTGACGGCCATCGTTCTTGATAGTAGCATCGTGCATCAGACAAGTACGAGTAACGGCAGCAGTGTGATGATGGAGTCACAGTCCAACGGACTGGTCCCTCGCTTCCCCGCCAAGATCACGAGTGGAGGCCACAGTCCGTACAATGGCAAGGCCATCGGGCCGCAGAAGGCAAGCCTAGGCATTGCTTGACATTGACAGGATGGTAGAACAGTTTATACTATTGGCTGGTTGCCGTGAAAGGAGTATCAAACGAATGAGGCCACGTCATAGGTTGCTGATGCGTGTTTGCATGGTAAAGGGTGTCAGTATGTTGAGATGTCTGTCATTACATTTGTAACAACTGCATTGTCAGTGGAGCAAATGTGACTCCGAAGTCTGTGCAGGCAGGCACATACAACCAAGTGTACGTCTACGGCGATGGAGCCTGATGTATGACAGTTTGGTGCTTGTGTCCACAAGCAAATGCGTAACCATGTGTATCTGAAACCAAGTTCCTCTCGTATGTGGTGCCAAAGAAATCAAAACAGTGCAAGTGGCAGCAACGTGTGTATATACCACTATAGTTGTGTTGTCTGTTTGGGTACCTGAATTATACTGGAGATGATGCACCTGTTTCACCAGCGAGGCTACTATCACACTCGTTGGTCAGACTGCATGTCCCAGTTACAGGTTCTGCTAGGACGGGGGATTGCCTACAACTTCCTTCTGTATCTTTTTGTATCTTTGTTAAAGTTAATCGGTACAATCACACCAAATTTTTTACCTAGACTTATGTGCTCATGATTGATTGTAATCACGTGAATGCACACAAAAATCATCTAAATGTGTGTCATCTAATTTAATCAGAGTTCCTGTTTAAATTTAAATGTTTTTGAATGCTGCTATCCAAACAGTTTGCCATGTTATGGAAATTCCAGCAAGACGCCTTAATAATTTTGCTCCTCTTACCCACAAAACTTGGTTCAATGATCGCGATAAAACGTCACCGAGTGACTAAGAAAGTGTTACTGAGTAACTGTGTTATTGACAGTCCGGGCAATCTGTGATTACTAGCAGTGTGTGTATATGTGATTACAATACACTGTAGCACTGTAACTTCTGTGCACCCGACAATCAAGACAGACATGTAGAAACAGACCTGCGCACCAGATCGCGTTCGTTGATCTGATATTAACCACATTGAGCCGATATTAAACACGAATCTTCCCGAGTGCACAAGCCACTATACGTGTTCTACAGACCGATGTGTTGTAGTTGTTATCCCAGTAGGTCTAGTTCCGAATAACACCAGTGCATAGTTTATTTAACTCCACAAAGTGTGTGTGGATTGTGTGGTCCCAATTTGGTGTTCGTGCCTTATATTATTGAGATTAATCAGTTGTGTTAATCAGATCCGTTACAGTTGTTTTGCGAGTCAGCAGTTTTTTTACTGGGCAGTGTGAGAGGTTTTAATGAAGTGATGTTTTAACCTTGTTACCGAGACACAACATGATTTGTTACTAATAATTTGGTTGCGGGGGGTGGAGTAGAGTCTAGGTTCGCAGTGTTCCCGCGAACGTGTCGTGTTTTAATATTAATGGGTGTGGTGATGTGTGTTTAGCTGAGCACTTGGATAGATGGTTCCTGGTCGACATATAAGTTGCATGTAGCGAGGCCTTTTGTTGCACTGGTGCAATATTTGTATCGTGTGAAATTGTAGAACTGCGTGCATTCTTATCGAATATTGCACACATAACCAATGCATGTACAGCTGTTCCACTTTAATGTCTCGGGCAAAGGGGTACACATCAGACGTCTTTCACCATTTCCATCATTCTGGGGTTAATACTTGCTCTACCTTGCATACATTTCAACATCTATTGCCAGTCCTTTGTCTCGGAGATTTTAAAATGGAACAGCCCCGTAGCTAATGATGTAGGTATATTAAATATATATATATATATAAAACGTGTACAGAAATTTTAACGAGAAACATATGCATTTCTATGAGAATATTTCTCAGGGCTTATATTTATTTTTATATCTGTGTTGACTTGTATTTAATAAGAGAAATAATCATTGTCGTTGTTGCAAGAATCATTGGACATCAAAGAGACATTGTTTGAGACTGTAGTGGAAAGCAAACTGGGTTGCAATTGTAGGGTTGTGTAATTGGCCAGTTACGTGGTTGTCATTCATATTACAGCAGGTGTATTGTGTTAGAACTATTACAATACTGTTATAATTAGTAGTGCATGTTGTGTGTATGTTTACCTGAATGAAGTGCCTTGCGTCATGTAATAATTTATATCACAGGTAAGCTAATTTACCCCGATGTCGTAAGACATTGATAGCCTGCCAAAATCAGTTTTTTTATGGTGTGTGAAATATGTCGCTGGCCGATTTTGCCTCCTTATTATCGTACATCTCTAAATGTGCAATATTTCATGGCGCTCAATCCCAGATGGCTGATTTACTATATTTATACTGCAATCAGTTGTTCAGATATGTGGCATGTAACTGGGTGTAAATAATTGTGTAAATGTGGCCATTTCGTTGCAGTTTTTTGGAAGTTCATCAGGTTGTTTTAATGTCATATTCTCTTCAGATGGCCGAGAAAATTTACTTTGACAGTTCTATGTTCTTGATGAGCAAGACAGTGTGGTTTGTTAAGATGTAGCCACACAGCTCTAATCATGCAAGTTACAGTTGACCACAGTGGCGAGGCATACTGAGGAAGGCTGTAGAACTGAGCAAACAAAAGTTCAGCCAGTTTTTGCTACGAAAACACACATTTCTTGTTTTCATCCCTGCTCATTCTGACCATCTCCAGTCACAAAACAAGTTCCACATTTTATGCTTTGAGCATGCTCTTGTAGAATCCGGTTCAAACTGGTTCCACCAATTTGACATTCCCATGTGTGCGATTTTGTGAACATCAGTCTTAAAAGATGAGATACTTACTTCAAAAGTGTGATCTGCTGTATATCAAAATGAGTTGTAAGAATGAGCTGTGAATCACGATGGTGGAAGAGGAGGCATTCATCTGCAACATGCCAGGTTACATGCATCGCAGTGTTGGGAATGGTGCATTCTAGGAAACTAGTTCTTGTTCAGAATGCACCACAACTACATCCAGATCTGATCCAACTAATGATCCACGGTTAATGCGCCTACAAATGTTTGAAAGCAGACGACACACTTAAGTGAATTTCTATATTTCCAAACCGACGTGTGACGTACTTGCTGCATGATATACATGTGTGTATATAGAGATGTTTGTGTTGGTAGCTAGATCTGGCAGGCATTTGTCAGTGAGCACCAGTCATTGAGACAATTCCTCTTGCTAGGGTCGGTTTTATATATTGCCATATCTTGTGCGAAATTATGTGTGTTACGGCTCTGGCTAGCACTGGTCGTACCATATTTCAACTGTGTATGTATGTGGTAAATGTAGATTGGTATGTTGACCAGGCGTCGACAGAGAGATGTTTGGTAAGCAATAACATCAATTGTTGAGAAGCGTTAGAATGAACACTGCGGTGGATCCAAGATGACATTGCTGCTTGTATTGCCGGTGCCAAATACAAGGGATCATTTAATGTACAGGCAGTTTTAAATTTGTGTAATTTAAAACCACGTATCTATGTGTATGTTTTCTGCAACGGGGTTCTGCTCTGTGTATGGCGCAGGTATTGAACCATATACGATGATCAATCCATCTAACTAAACTATTTACATGCCCAGAAGACTAAAGCTGCCAAGAGCGTATATGAAATCAGTTCATTCATGCCGATTTACTGGAAGTTGTGTGTGACGAACCAGTATCATTTAGATATGGTAGAAATGCCCGTGTTCTTATATAGATTGTTCATGTGAACAGTTCCAGTGTCGGATGTACACACAAGATGACTAGAGTTTGTACAAAGATTACTGTCCACGCTGAATCAGACAGATGTATTGTCAGTTTTATGCTTTCCCAGTGTGATACAATCTACTTCCTGCTTCGTCGGTACGGCAACAGTGCTGCCAGCTGGTGCTGAGTGGTTGTACCATTGGTGACAAAACACAGGCAGTGCAAGTGACCACTTGACCTCCATCTGTGGTCAGCTGACAGGGTAGACTGACCACTCGGACATCCTGCCCGGGTCAGCTGACCAGGTCGGGAGGGTGAGTGGAGGGAGGGTGAGTGGACATCACAGTCTCATGTATAAATGTTTGCTCAAAATGTTGGGAGAAAAATAAAAATCATTATGTTATTACTATTGGAGTTGTCTTTATGTACTTCTATATTAGTCACTGCCTAGTTGTCTGAAAGATACTGTGGTGATGTTGAACCATAAGGGATCATCTCAGAACGTCAATGTATAATATTAGATTAAATTACTTTCATCTGGCCTCAGCCCCCTCCACCCCTCCCCTCAGACGAGTATGTAGACATTGATATGATGATATATTAACAGTATTGGTCAGAGGCATAAAATATTGATACCTGACGCCAGACAAAATTGCCTCGGATCCCCTCCCCTCAAACGAAAGTAATTTTGTCTGATATCGGACATTCTGAGATGATCCCTAATGTGAAACCACCATGTGATGTCTTCATATTCAAACCCCAAAGTTCTGTAGATGGGAAATAAATCTGGGGTTGGTTTCATAAAGCATTTGCACCATCCAAATACCATACAGAGATTACATAACTCGGAATAAAAACATGAATGCTTCGTGAAACTGGCTCTTGATGTAATAATTACAGGGTCTTTTTATGTAGAAATTAAGAATTGCAGGCATCAAAAATACTGCCAAGGAGAAACCATTTCATATATATGGAATGTTTATTTACAAAAATACAAAATATCTTGCTAATAACAATATACATTTCTCCAGCGATGTAAACTAAAATACATCAAATCAAGAAAGGGAATGTTTGTCAACCATTGTTTGATTCATAGCATATAAATATTTATTTGTTGCTATCAGAATCAAGTTAATTTGTTGTGTTCAAAGAACACATAATCACATCATAAAAATCAATTGGTGGCATTTGTAAGATAGATATATTCATAAATGCCGGGTATTCTACATGTATATAATAATCATATTGGTTAGTCAGTATAAAATCAAATGCCATAACAGCTGATATAAAATATGGAATATATACAAACTGCAATGTATTACTTGCATATATCACCAATTGCCCAACGTGTAGATGTAAACATCAGTTATATCAACAATAAAACCAACTTGCCTCTGGAATGTACAAGAGTGTACTAAAGTACACACAATGATGGCACTATTCACACATACATAAAGACAGTCACTGACATGCCCATGGTTTAGTCACTCTCAAAATGCAAAGACACACTTGATATTCATTGCGTGATAACCAGTGTCCGCCTGCCACCCTGTACCCTGCATACCTAATGGGAACAAATATAGGGTTTCAGAACAAAATGCAATAAACTGCATTTCTGACATTTCTTTGTTGAGCTGCATTTTGAGCTAGTACATTACCTAATGTATACCAACACGTGATATATCTGTAAAACAATAGTGAAAAACACAATAAACACCATCTGCTTTATTTACCAAAACTGATATATTCTATTTAGCCATTCAGCACCGCCTTGCCACTCTTCACACCAGGTGCAGTAGCAGTGCTCACTTATATTCCAATGTCTATTTCATATACACCTGTATATTGCATTATAACAAAAGACATGGATATATCACGTCTTAATAAAAAATACATTTATATAACTTTTTATAACAAAGATCTGCAATAAGCCTTTGCTACCATGTCTTTGATATCGGATTCTTATTACATTCCAAAATCATGCAAGAGTTTCCATTTTAAACCAGAAGATGAAACAGAAAAGTGAGTTTTTCTCAAAAAACAAAAAAATGGATATTGAAACCCTTCAAGTGCTGTACCACACGCAACCGTGATATTTACCAAAGTTACAGCGCACAATGTCAGTCGAACCAGAGATAATACAATAACAATTGGTATGTGCTGTCTCAACAGTACGCAAAGATTCTAAATAATATCATGAAAACAAAGCACACGGTTACCAAATCCTATTCAGTAACTAATACACAAACCTGAAATATAATATTAAATACTTCAATTTGTCTACAGACAATGATACCTTAACAACCTGAATGTCCCTTCACCCAAAACCGCTGCCAGAATACTTTTCTTAGTAATAACTACCTAATTAGTAACCCTCAACACCAAAGCTTGATTTGGTTTAAGGGTGAGCTGCTGTAGATTGATATCTCCCGAGTATACTTCCGCCGAGTCGGCGACGACTTGGGCCATTACTGTGAACTTTGACCAGTTACGTTTTGCTAACTTCTCACCGAAGTTGACACCGATGTAATAATCATCCTGGCGTTCGTACCTGCGCCGAATCAAGATGGTGTCATCCTCCAATTCCAAAAATTCGTAGTTGGACTTCTTTTCGTCGCCCTGTTTGCCGCTCTCGATGCTGTCATGTTGTAATGAGGACGCAGACCTACGGGCCTGGATTATGGCAGTGAGTAGTTTGATGTTTGTGTCACCAAGGGCGCTTCCAGCGACGTACGGGAAGACAGACCCTGTTCGCCATAACATCGCTGCCATGTCACTGTCAATTGGCTTCTCTATCTCGGAGAAAAACTGAAAAGGCAAGCGCACATGTAATGAAACGTAATAACAACTGAAGGGTTTCAGGGCAAAAAGTAGTTGAAACATCTTCAGTAGTTTTAAAATTACTGCTAAAATGTAAGCACATTTTCAAAAGCAACACTAAGAAATGAGCTCGTTTTATCCATATTGTCTGTAGCTTTTTAATATATCAGGCGAAGCGCAATACTGGGCAAAAAAGGAGGACGTGGATACCAAAAGCAAAAAACAAAAAGTGCTCAAAATAAATGAAAAACTTTCTTAGATGGTAGCCAATCTAAGTACATCTACATCTAAAATTAAAGAAGATAAGATCTCTGTACTCACAGTTATGTGGCGCAATGCCAAGTGAAGTTCATGATATAAATTACATGTTGTCGTTTTAGTTTTGGACTGTTTGTCGAGGACAATAAAATGGAAATTGAAGGTGAGATTAAAAGGTACACGTCTGCAAAAATCACAAAACTGATGGGACATGACTTAAACAGTTATTTTTGTCTTGAGTCCAGAATAGGACTGTTCGATGTAAAGCCTGGTTCGTTGGCGCAGGTGACATATATCCATTTCCTCGGTTCTGGGAAAAAGGCATTTCATGTTTCACCCTCAGTGTTTAAGTAGAATTTTTTAATGGTGTTGGAATATTAAGAATCGGAAAACAATGGTAATTGCACTATCATTCAAAAGTATGGTCTTGACCCTTTTCTAACATTTCTACTGAAGAGTTGCATTGATCAACTGGTTTATCCTATTACAAATATTATAAATATCGAAGTCTGTGCAAAAATGACCTTAAACATTACCGTCCTATCTCTACCTGGTAATCTTAGTTTTCTGTCGACAGTATTGGAAATGGTTGTTACAAATTGACTCCATGAACATATTTATTCACAGCACTTATCAAACGATCTATAGTCTGCATATAAGCGTTTGCATTCAACCGAGTTGGATCTTCTTAAAATGCACAATGACATTGTAATGCAATATGGATAATAGCAAATTGACTGCTCTCACCTTACTAGATCTATCAGCTGCTTTTGATACAATAGATCACAGCATTCTTTTCATTTTGGGATTTCTGGCACGGCTCTTCAGTGGTTTAGTTAATATTTTTCAGACTGATACCAAAGCATTCATATATCTGGCTCACTGTCTTGTCCAAAACATCTTCCATTTGGTGTCCCACAGGGTTCTGTCCTTGGCCGTATTTTGTTTAGCTTATACACTACATCCCTTAGTCGAGTTATAACTAATCATAATATAAATCATAATTTGTATGCTGATGACACACAGGTGTATGTATATAACTTTTGCTGTGGATGAAAGCAAGTAAATTGAAGCTAAATCCAGATAAAACTGATCTAATTATTATTGGCACAAAACAACAACGAAACAAGGTTGTTAACTACTTTCCAGTTAAATTGCTTGGTAATGATACATCACCATCAGATACTGTTCGTAATCTAGGTGTTATCTTTGACAGTGATTTCAGCTTTCACCAGAACATTTCTGAAGTATGTAAATCCTGTTTCTACCATATACGTGATTTCCATCTAATTTTGCATCATTTGTCTTTATCTACTGCTCAGTATCTCTAATTAGCAGTTGCCTTGACTACTGCAACTGACTCCTAAACAATATTGCTAAAACAGACTTAGCTAAACTCTAACGTATACTGAATTGTTTAGCACGTGTGGTACTAAAAACACCTCGTTTCTCATCATCTCTGCCCCTACTTAAGGGTAGCCACTACTCGAAAATGACCATAGGCCATATTTCTGTTACCGGTAGTACTGAACATATCTTAGCCAAATTTTATGTACTAATTAGTTAAATGAATAGAACATGATATGTGGAATGTGAGCTCATTTGCTTGTGCAGTGCCATGACAATCAACATTTCTAGTGTGATAGAGGGGCATGCATCCTTGAAAATTATTCTGAGCTAACAACTGTATGTGTGATCATGCAGTTGTCAGATGGGAGTTTATTATATTTTTAAAACAAACCCTTTTTTGTCGACATTGTCTGACAGGGATATATAATGTTTTGGTATATAAATGAGATATTGTACTAGTTTAACACCCGGTTGTTCGGACAAAATTTCTAAAATGGCATTTACCACATTTTGCCCTGAAACTGTTCAGGTATGCAACTACAAAATACCTTCTATCTATTATCTCAAGTTTTACCTGGTAGAGGCTTTTGTCAGACGTATCATGTTGACTTATTCAATACATGATGCTGTATGACGTCATCGTACACGTGAGGCAGATTGTAATTGCCCCTATCTCGCTTGATATGTGTTCTGGTCTTTCTCATCCAGATGGCTTCCTCGAAATGTCGGCTTCTTTGGTTGGATTCCTTGTCTACTAGGAAGCAAAAATAGTAGACACGGAACCCAACCGAAGAATTTGACACATCAAGGGAGCCATCTGTATAAGAAAGACCAGAACACACACCAACCGAGACAAGGGCAATTACGATCTGCCTCACGTGTACATTGACGTCATACAGTGTCACATGTACTGAAGAAGTTGATGTAATATGTCTGATGAAAGCCTCTACCAGGTATTTTTTTGAATATGTCAACATGATTGAGTTTTTGAATATGTCAACATGATGGAATTTTTTTTCTTTTTCTAGCTGAATGACAGACAGTCTGATTTTTATCTTGACCATACATACATGTGCAAAAGTACAACTTTTGAACCTCTGAAGTCAGTTACCCACCTTGCCAACTTCTTGTCCAGCAACTATACTCGGTGTTCCCGGAAGCATCAACGACAACATCTCCATCGCTGTGACAGTGCCGCTACCTAGAGACATCAGATTAGCCACTGTCCAGCAGGTCCAGGGACCACCCACGATGCTACCCCAGGTCAGCCCCGCCTTGATGTCTGCCTCGAGCTGTGACGTTGACCACATCGGTTCAATCTTATCCTTGGTGAGACTCAGAGGTTGTTCTACCAGGTCAATGGCTGTGGAGATCGTATCATACACGTCCAGCCTGTCTCGTTTGACGAGGGAGAGATAGCTACTCTCCAACATCAGAATCTACACAATCAGAGTAAATCACCCTCATGACAACTGATGGATATTATTTATATCAGTACACAAACATTGGGATATTACAAGTGCATTTCTCCATGGCGTCGAGGTTCAGTCACCTCTTTCTGTGTTCATTCGCCTTTGATCATGGAAGATAGGGGAACAAGACTACAACCAGACAGATGCAAACCGGAGAAGGAGCTACTCTGAAGGGGCATTGAGAAAAGAGGTGTTTATGGGCGACTCTATTCTGGCATAGATAAAAACAGCAGAAATAAATCAGCAAAGAACAGTCTAAAAAACTGTTCTGAAACAGGATATAAATGCGTTTGTTTAAATGCAAGGAGCATAGTAAACAAAAGAAGTGAACTAAACATTATGGTAGAAGATATTGACCCTCACATAATAGGTATAACCGAATCATGGGCCACCACTGATATATCACATGCCAAATTGGGACTAACAGGCTATGTAATGTTCAGGAAAGATAGAATAGGAAGAAGGGGAGGTGGAGTTATTTTAGATATTAAAGAATCTATCCAGGCTTATGAAATAAAATTAGAAAGAGAAGCAGATTGCGAAGAAGCTGTTTGGTGTAACATAGTTACAGGAAACTCAACGTTAACGGTGGGGTTAGTTTACCGAAGTCCAAACATAAGTGTAAAAGAGACTGAAAAAGTACAAAACACTATAAGGGAAGTTAGCAAACGGGACTGTTTTACTATGGGAGATTTTAACCATGGTCACATACAATGGAAATCTCTACAGAGTATGGGGAGTGAGGACCGCAAGTTTTTAGTTTTAGTACAAGACAGTTTCCTTTCTCAACATGTGTTAGAGCCAACCAGGGGTGAGAATATGTTAGACATAGTTTTGTCCTCACAGAATGAATTAGTTGACAATGTCAAATTATGCAAGCCACTGGGAAGTAGTGATCACAACCAGATACATTTTACCATCAAAGTAAAATCAAAGAAATAATAAAAAGCAGTTCAGGAGAAATGTTCGCAAAGGAAGATATAAGGTAATGAGGAAATATTTAGCAACGATAGACTGGAACAACACACTGAAGAATAAGTGAGCAACAGAATGCTGGAATATCTTAAAGGGCGAAATAGAGTGCATCAGCAATAAATTTTTTCCCTTAAAAAAATGAAGGAAATGGTCCAGAAAGAAATACTTATCAAAAGAAGCCATTAGAAAAATTAAGTACAAAGAAATGATGTGGAAGTCATATAGACGTACTGGAAATAACGAAGACTACAACAGTTATAAAGAAGCACTAAACCAAGCTACAACTGAAATTATAAATTTGAAGAGAAGCTACAAACAAAAATTAGCTTGTAATATAAAACAAGACAGCAAGAGTTTTATGCATATGTTCGGAGCAAACAGAAAGTTCAGAATAAGGTCGGTCCTCTAGAAGATAGTGCTGGAAATATAATATCAGAGGGATTCTTAATGGCAGAAGACCTGAATGAGTATTGTGGTTCAGTGTTTACCAGGAAAGATATTAGTTCACTGCCAGTACCAGAGGCTAAGTTCAAGGGGGCAGAATCAGACTATTTAGGACAGTTAATTGTAACCCCGGAAATGGTAGCTAAGAAAATTAGGGCTATGAAGGATAATAAATCACCTGGAGTGGACGGGATTCTGCCCAAACTACTATTGGAAATTGTAGAACAAATCAGCGTACCACTTGCAACAGTTTTCAACTTGTCTTTAGAAGAGGGAGTGGTTCCTTTAGAATGGAAAGAAGCAAACATTATACCGTTATTTAAGAAAGGTTCCAGAAACAAGTCAGAGAACTACAGACCAGTGAGTTTAACGTCAGTGATTTGGAAATTATTAGAAAGACTAATTAAAGATCACATGGTGGATTTTCTTGTTAAACTAACTTGTTAAACCCAATTCAACATGGGTTTCTAAAAGCGAGGTCATGCTTAACAAATATGTTATGTTTTTTTGAAGACATCACTAAGTGGGTAGACGAGGGATCACCAGTTGATATCATCTACATCAACAAAGTGCCACATCAAAGATTACTGCTTAAACTAAAGGCCCATGGCATAGGAAATGGTTTAATTAACTGATCAGAAAAATAGCTAATTGACAGAAGACAACGGGTAGTAGAAATCGTTATTGAGTGGGGTACCACAGGGATCAGTACTGGGACCTATATTATTCTTAATATATATCAACGATTTGGACGATGATATAACAAGCAAGGTGTTGAAATTTGCAGATGATACAAAATTGTTTAGAAGGATTAAACGTGATGAAGATAGACAGCATTTACAAGATGATCTTGACAGATTAATAAAATTGTCTAAAATGGCAAATGTTGTTCAATTTTGGGAAATGTAAATGCCTCCACACAGGACATGGGAATGAAGATGTACAATTTACAATGGGAGGTTCTACTGTAAAAGAAAAGGACTTAGGGTTAACCATTAGTGCTGATATGAAGGTTTCAGAGCAGTGTGGTATTACCACTTCAAAGGGAAATCAAATCCTTGGTTTAATTAGGTAAAACATAACGTATAAGGAAAAAGAGCTAATAATACTGCTGTACAAAACAATATTTAGGCCTCATTTAGAATATTGTATTCAAGCGTGGAGGCCATATCGCAGGAAGGACATAGATATGCTAGAAAGAGTGCAGAGGAGAGCAACTAAAATGATACAAAAACTGAGGGATCTTAGTTACGAAATATGCCTAAAAAATTGTGGAGACACTAGAGATCTGGATTCCCGTCCATGAGATTGAGAGGAGATCAGATAGAAGTGTTTAAAATATTGAATGGTTATGAAAATATTGATAGAAATATTTTTTCTCAGATAAGAAAGATAGAAGGACCAGAGGACATGAAGGTACATTAGTAAAGGAGCAGTGTAGATTAGATATAAGAAAGTTCTCATTCTCACAAAGGACTGTAAATGAATGGAACAGATTATCTCCTGATTGTGTTGGTGCTAGTAGCGTGAATGTTTTAAAATAAAATCGATACATACCTTAAAAGGGCAGGACACATGTAGATAAAAAGTATTGAACTCTCGATAAGCCAAAAGGCTTCCTTGTCCACCTGCCATCTAGAGTTAATTTTCTGGATGGCAATCTTGTTAAAGTGGGGGAAGTATTTCAGAAAATACAACAACATTTATTCAGAGTTATTAACTTACATGTTTTTGATATGCATGGCATTTCAGGAAGGCTAGTGTAAACAAACAGTTTGTTGCTCCACAGGTGGAGCAACAAACTGTAAGCTAGTACTATTGATGTCATAATATCTACATTTATCGCATCACCTGATGCCGTGGTCTAATTTGGAGGAAGCACAACAGCCACCTGAATAAATTCCAGCGCCAAAGATTTGTTTCAAAGTGAAAGAGAGAAGGTAGAGGAAAAGACAAATGCATTGATTATCAATCAACCAGACAACATGAAAATAATATTAACACTGTTTTAGTGTTACAGATTGAAGAAAAAAAGAGAGAAATACTGAAAGGCAAGTTCATACCTTTTTGTTGTATTTGTCACCATGGCTGTTGAGGACACTTCGCCAGTCAGAGACGATATTACTAATAGTTTTCCTGTTTGTCACGTAGAAGTCTTCAAGATTACGTACAATGAATCCATCAACACCACGATTCAACCAGAACTCCATAACGTTCTTCCATAAACTTTGTAGCTATAACAGGACAAAAAGTAAACAAACACAATGTATTTTTGTATGAAAAATATACTAAAATATTACTGTGCACATGTCTTTCAAATATATATATATGTAATAAAATTCATTCAAACAGACATCGTTGTCATAGAAGATGTCTTGCTAACTTGGCAAATAATGGTAGTCTTCAAAATGTGTCAGATAAGTCACCTCACTGGAGATTTCTGGGAAATAATGTTTCATATAAAAACATGAGAGATGAGGATTAAGAACAATGCATGATATGTGAGGACAGAGGACAATGCATAATACATGAGGACAATGCATGAGTGTTGAGGACAGAGGACAATGCATGATAGATGAGGATTGAGAACAATACATGAGAGATGAGGACAATGCACAAGATATGAGGACTGAGAACAATGCACGAAAGATGAGGACAATGCATCAGATGAGGACTGAAGACAATGCATGATAGATGAAGACAATGCACAAGCGATGATGACTGAGGACAATACATGAGAGATCAGCATAATGCATGAGAGATGAGGACAATACATGAGAGATAAGGACAATGCATAAGAGATGACGACTGAGGGCAATGCTTTGAGAGATGATGACTGAGGACAATGCATGAGGCGAGGAAGATGTATGAGAGATGATGACTGAGGACAATGCATGAGAGATGGGGACAATGCATGAGAGATGAGCACTGAGGACAATACACAAGAGATGAGGACTGATGACAATGCATGGGAGATGAGGACTAAGGACAATGCATGAGAGATGAGGAATGATGACAATGCATGAGAGACTTACCCCTGGGTCGTCCCAGTTCAGTTGTGGTCTTTCAAGGTTGCCTCTGTGGAAGTAATATTCGTTTCTTACTTGGTCCAACTTCCAACTGCCATTAAGGCTTTTATCTTGCTGCAAGAAAGTTCACTTTACATATTAAATGGCTCCCAGGAAATGTGACAAGATGGCTTGAAGAGGTGATGTTGTATTTGAGCAAATTAAAGGTAGCCTTTTATATAGGTAATAATAATGATATTTAATATTTATAGAGCGCAATATCCATAATATGCTCAAAGCGCTGTACAATAAAATTTCAATCAGGCGATTCAATGTATACTAATAAAACCTGCAAAAAAGGACACTTCAGATAAAATGTAGAACAAATTAAATTAGTTACATTAAAACTACTAATTAAAGACTATAAATAAATAGTTCTGAGAAAAAAAGTTGCATCTTTACAACTAAGTCATATAGTACAATTATGAAGTAATCGTTTGGAGATGTGTAATTTTTAAACAGAGCATTTTTCGAACTCATATTATTACCTGAGTTAATGTGTAGAGACAACAATAATTTATAAGGAGAAAACATATCTCATAATATACAATAATTATTATAAATATTATACTGGCCTTTTCAACATGATATAGAACAACACAAACTATGCTACTGAATCAATTATCAAAAACATATAACTGGATTCACCAAGATATTAATTTTCATAAATCAAACCTCTGATAATCTTAATTGTAAAAACAGGCAACTCTTCTAAGTTCTTGCATCCATGCATCTTAAAAGTTGCATCTGTAAGTAGCAAATTACCTGAGCTCTCCATATATAGAGGTTTGTGTATCCTAGGTCAAGGCCACGGCTTTGTTCCCGACTCTTCTGGAACCATGAGTGTTCCGTTGATGTGAACACAGGAGATAAGTCAAGAAGTACCTTCACATGAATCTTACGAAGCGACTTCACAAGTGTGTCAAAGTCAATAAGTGTCCCAACTCTTTCGTCAACTGCCTCGAAGCTCTTTAGTTCCGGCTCCTGCCACATCTTGCTGACAGTCGGCATAAAGCCACGGAGTGATACCATCTTAACGCCAAGATATGAAAAATACGTCACTTTGTCGTTGACGCCCAGCAAGTCACCGTTGTCGTTCTTCTGGAAGTCTTGGAATGTCGGCACGAAAACTTGATAAAGTACCGAACCCTGCCACCAGTTCACATCAACATGACACTCAAACGAGCGCTGAACGCTAAGACCGATGGTTGCACCTAGCAGAGCGACGCAGACCGCAAAAGCAAGGACAAGAAAGGCGTAACGGATGGACGGCCAGCTCCAGTACTCAAAGTCGTAGCCTTTGTTGATAACAGGACAGCCGCCATCAACCAGTGTTGAGTGAGAACTTATCTGACTCAATCTACTCTCGGTTGTCCTTCAAAAAGCACAGAATCATTATCAGCTTGTCAAACAAAAATAGTTGTCACTTTAGTAGTAGTACTGACTACAGTAAAACCTGTCTTAGCGGCCACCTGTCCATAACGATAACCTGGATATAACGGTCACTTTTGAAAGTCCCGAATGACTTCCTATTAGTTTGCTCTGCCCACTACCTGTCCATAACGGTAACCTGTCTATTGCGTATAACAGTCAGTTAATTTGGACCGAACCATTCATAGTCAACCTGCCGCTTGGGGGCAGGTCAAAGGGAATCAATAATTTCCCAGAATAAAACGTCAAATTGTATTGATAATCCCCTGAGCAAATCTGGGCCAACGTTTGCCTTGCACTCGTTCACACCCTTGTGTTTCCTTTTGGACATCAAAGCTTTTCTGTTCACCTTTACTTGGAGGGCGTGATTGATTTCATCATGGCCCAAAAGAAAAAAGGAACATCAATAAAATATAGCAAGTTGTGTAGTGTATTATTTAGAATTATTGTTAACTCTAGGTTTGTATTGTTCACGAGAGTACCAACTAGGGTACGTCAACATAACCATTCATAATACTGTGGCTCCACCTAGTAAGTATCCAAGTCATGAAACTCCATAATGGCAACCTGCCTATAACGGTAATTTTGCGCAGTCCCGACGATGACCGTTATGGACAGGTTTTACAGTACTTAGAAAGAGCCTTATTTCATGATGGTAACCTTTTCAGATGTGCAGAATAGTTCTACAAGTCATAAACACATACACTCCTACATCCAGTTATATATATCTTTAGAAAAAAATTCAATTTTTAAGAAAATATTAAACTAAATACAATAATAATATATATAACATGGTCATACAACTCTAAAAACGTCAAACAATTTATTGTAGAAATTCCTTAAAAATCAATTTGCCAATTATAGATATCGATATATATATATATATATATACAGCCCTGTATATATATTACAGAAATGTATGTGAAATATGAAACTGGAAAAACACCATGGACATTCCTTCCAATAGTTCCAATATTAGCCGATTATATGAACAATTTGTTTCACAGAATATGCTGTTACCTCACGGATTCATTATCCTTTGACCGGTAGTCAGGATCTCCAATAACAAAGAGTCCAGAACTCCCGATTCGTGCTCCAATGGGGTAATTGAGCCCCCCAAGATTGATGGAGGACGCATTGCTGAGCTGGGATAGACGTGATGTGTCCAGGTTGAGATTCCTGTTTGAAGCTGTCGAAGGCAGGCGACTCCCTCCCTGCAAGCTCATTCTGAAAACACGTTTTGCAAAAGACATACCCTGTATATTGTCTGCAGTCAGTAAATACAAGCAACATGAGATTAAACTGTACATGTTCGTTTCGTCATCAGCTTGCAGTATACAGAGTTTTCGTCAAATCCCACAATTGCATTCGTACATGTTTTTAAAATGGAAGCTTGGTACCCATGTGATCATTTTTTACCCAAATAAATCAGACTTTGTCTTCATAGACTGGATATACTTCTATCACTGTGTGTGACACTGACAGTGACACCTGCACATTTATGGAAACTACCCACTAAAATACATGTGTATACCTCTGCTTGTACACAGCTGCCATGTAGCAGAGCCAAGTTTTGTATTGTCTATAAAATCAAAATAATTGTGAATTAGTGTCATTTTTGAAATTTCATTTTTTTCCCAGCTTGTTTACATCTGAACTTTTTCGGAGTGTAAAATATCCTAGAAAGAGGCACTTTGTTTGACTTTTGTAAGTTTGTTTGTATCTTACAAAGACTCAAAGTTGGAAGTAAAACAATGATCTGTCCTCTGTGCTATAGTAACGACCGGTGTAGAGGGTGCTGTATCGGCAGTGTCACTTCCTCAAACTTCAAAGTTGCAAAGTTCCTCATTCAGTCCCTGACGTCAGTGACGGCGACGCCCCTGCCCTGGCTTGCACTCATGACATAAAAAAAGTATGATTCAATGTTGTCCGACACAAACTTTAAATTGCGTTTGCGCACACCCTTCGTTTGTATTTTACATGTTTTGTATGATTGAACCAATGCACCACTGACCTGGAATGGCGATAGTCATACACTCATAAAACACTTCTTCTTTATCTTATATTTTCATCTACCTTCGCTCGGGACCTTGCGGTGTCACGTGTAATGTTTAATGACATAAATAATACCATCTGAAATAAAGAATTTGAATGTCAAATTTCAAACATTGCAAGTAAATTTCAAGTCCAAGTATTGTCTTAAGATACTGCCTTTTAATATTTTACTTTGATCTAGTCACTTAACGTTAATTTATATAAATTTTCATTGTTATTTATTTCAGCAGGTTTCCATGATTGACACACCTTCACCAAAGTCCCGGATGTTGTTTACATGACAAAATGGCGACGCCGAAAAACGAACGAATTTACGATGAGCTTTTATGTTACCTCGGTGATCCTGTTTTCCAGATCCCTGTCCGAACATTTATGGATGAAAATTGTTTGAGTGAGTGCCTTAGGTGTTAGACATCTATAAATTAATGAATTGCAGATTCGCCTGGCTTATCAGTATCCGGCTCCGCTGTTTTCTACGACTAGTACTAGTAGTAATAGTAGTAGAGACTAGACCTAACTCCCGGGATTGGCGGCAGCCACATGAACGCCTCCATTGCCCCAACACCCCGCTTGGGCTAAGCGATACATTGCCACTGGCGTCAGGACACCGGTTAGTTAGACGGAGGGAGTGGATGTCCTAACATTGCACTGCCACCACTGCACTGGTGTTCACCATATAACTACAACTTACAACTATATAATACAAGGCGTTTGGGCATTTGTATATGAGAACTGGTGATTTCGGTCCTTGCTTAATTAGGCCCGGTGAATTCGGCCCACTTTATAATGGCGTGAATGGGCTAGTGAATTCGTCATGTCATTGCATGGTTATTACTGCAAAGTCTTTCTTAGCGATACTTGTGTTACAGATGATAATAAAAATATGTTTTGATTATCAAACAGATGGAAAAAGTGACTAAAATGTCAGCATAATCGAGAATAGTTTGCGTACCATTGATCTGACTGGTTTAATGTCATGAATGAAAGTCGCCTACTTGCATGAATGACACAAGTCAGTAATTGTTTGCCATGTTATGAAATTTTATTAACAAATGGTGCAATGAAAGGTGCAATAAAGAAAACATACTACGTAGCCATTATGCAATGTAGTCGTATTACTACAATCACCTTAGCAATACAATACAATCAGGTATGCGCCTACCAACAAAATAAAACACTGAATCCATACAATATTTATTGTATACAACACAATTATAGTTGTAATGCTTTATTTTTAAAGATGCTATTTAAAAAAGTATCTTAAGGTAAGTCTACGATTACATCACTATGTTGTATACATGTATATATGTTGTTTAAAGTTAGCTACTCTGTACAGTGTACACACTGTTGAACAGACGCATACACTTCTTCTCCCAGTGATCCATTACAGTCATTACTGACAACTTCATGGATGGTGTGGTGTTTGTTGCGTGCACCAGGTGTGCAGTGCTGGTTGTGTCTGTTTATAAAATCATGTGCAAGTGCAAGTTAAAAACAAAAGGGGTCGCTTTTAGTTAGACTTTGTTTGTGGCAGTGTCGGCAAGGCACTGCTTGAAAGCATCTAGAGAGGGAGATTGAACTGATTGGGCGGTTAGGTTATTCCAGGGTACTATTGTGGCTATAAAAAAGGAATGTTTGAAAGCCTATGTTCGGGAATGTTGAACCATCAATTGGAATGGATGACCTCTGCGCCCCTCAACCCCTGTGGTAACTTGATACTACTGTATAAATAAAGCTTATTATTAAGAGATTCAAGTAACGCATATAATGGGGTGACTAGTTTGCTACTCTGTCATTGTTTCACTGAACAGATACTTCTGAAGCCAATTCTGTTGTTTATCTTCCTATTGAGCACAAAGGCAGTAGTAATGTGTGAAGAGAGTCAAGGAACACATACAATGGGGTAACTGGCTTGCTATTCCATCATTGTTTCATTGAGCAGATACTTCTGTAGTGAATTCTTTTGTTTGTATTGCTGTTGTGCAGGTAATTCTGAAGCTAAGAAATTATCGACCTACTGATCTTTTCACACTTTCTGTAACAGCATAACACGGCTTATGTACAGTGTTTGCATTTCCGAGCAGGTACTGACTTAATGTTAGGCGATTATGCAAACAATTGGAGTACAGTCAAACATCTGTGTTTTTTACTACATACAACTACAATATATATATATATATTGAGGTGTGAGTAACTGAACAGGTATAAAAACTCATCAAACCGCCGAATTCACCAAGGACAACGGGACATAGTGCGCGGGGGCCGAATTCACCAGAGTCATGGTCTGATTTCACCAATGCGTGTGCACCGAATTTACCTGTATCCTGGTATACACTCCGAGACTATATTTCTGCCTAAATGAAATAAAACGTAATAGGCCTACATTGAATCAAGCATGAACTTGAAGACATAACTTTGGGTACTATGTTTAGCCTAAGATTTCACTTTCATTTTAAAATATAGCAAATGTTTGAGGTGGCTCTGGCCAATAACCATGTCTCTAACCTGGTAACTATGTCACATTCGTGAAAATGTTCATCAAGTTGGAAGAATAATTAAATAAGCAAATTTCTTAATTCACAACTATATAAATTCGACTCACTTCGACGTTTCAACCTCCTTGAACACAAGTTGGCTATAACTGACCATGTGGACAGACAAAACTATGTCATAGACTGGGAAGGTGCAAGAGTTGTTGATAGAGAGACAGACAGAGGGGCACGATGGATCAAGGAGGCCATCTGGATCAGAAAGATTACATCTACAATGAATAGAGATGAGGGGGGCTACCGATTGAGTCATGTGTGGGACAACCTGCTTGCCACGTCATCTGGCGAGTAGAGGAAGATCAGTTCCTGAAGAAGGCCGCTGAAGGCGGTCGAAACGTCGAAGTGAGTCAAATTTATATAGTTGTGAATTAAGACATTTGCTTATTTATGTCACATTCATTTGAACGTATTTTGTGTAATTTTGTTTACTTTCAGTTTTTGATCCAAGCATAGAACCCAGCGAGGAACACCATATTGTGCATGCAAAGTACAAGAGATTAGTAAGTATAAACTGAGTAGAGACTAGCTTTATTCACACATTAAAATATCATAAACTTGTATGACTTCAATGACTGGATTTATTTTTCTATACATGACATCTATCATGAAAGTATACCATAAGGGACTATAAGCTGTTGGTCCCTTCTGTCTGGTGTCTATGCCAGGGAAGTAAAAAATTGTGCCATGACTCTAGTTGGCTGTGGTGTCTTACCACTGACTTGTGTGTTCCTGGACTATGGGATATGGCTTAGCTTGAATTTTCTCTTGATGTACATTACTCTTTAATGAAGTCCAGCAAAAAATCCAGTTTACACTAGTAAATATGACGATATGTGAAACATTTGAACCAGTACATATTCTGATAAAAATAAATGTACAGCTTAGACATTACCCAGTATCTTAACACATTTCCAATTTGGTGTCCACAATTTTACAGATCGACACACTGCTAGACAGCATCTGTAAAGATAGTGAAATTACAATTGATGAAGGCATCGCAAGCATAAACAAGTTGAGCGAAACACCAGACATCAGAGATGTTTTCCACGTGAGTGAAGTTATTTCATCATCAGGTTCACGTTGCTCTTTGTTATTTGTTTGTTTCATTGCAGTAGAGAGGCACCAAACTTCTCTTGCTTCAAATGGACGGTAGATGTTGTTAATTACTGAATGCAAAATTAATATAAAAATTAGATTTGACTATGTTAGGTAGTTTATATCGTAAACTCATGTTGTAAAATATAAACTGTTCTAAAATGCTCTCTTTTCAAATGTGTGTTTTTGAACCAGTACACTCGGAGGAGCTACATAGAATACAAACAACAAAACAAGCCTATTTCCATACCATTAGTACACTTTAGATAACTGTACAAATAGCATCATATCTAATCCAGTTTGTGTATTAGGCTGTTCCCCATTTAGCATAAAACATGTAGACATTCTACTGGAATCATTCCAGGGTTGGCACGTTTTTCCCACCCTGGTAAATACCGGGTGGTAAATACCTGTAAAACCCGTCCTGGGAAAAACCCCAATTAGTGGTAAAAACCGGGATAACTAGGAAAAACTCTTAAAAGGATTATATTTGAAGCTCTCTTGCAATACAAGCTACTGTACCATCACCAGAATGAATATATATTATATATATATATCAACACTGGTCATTACTGAACAATCGTAATTATAGTTTGACTGAAAACAACAATAAACATTACATTCTAAAATATAGTCTAAAATAGATTCAATTGGCTGTCGTGTACTGGCAGTGTTGCTACAGGCTCACCTCTATGTGGTGCTAATTCAACATGCTATTTCTGAGAAACAAATACCTTCAGGTACATGACTAATAAAAACAACAGTAAATTTGTTATTACTAAAACACTGGAATAACAACATAAGGCATAAGTAGCATTTATCATCAAACTTTATTATACTAAAGCCCACAGAAGAGTTTATCGATCATCAACTGCAGATAAGTTTGTAAATCAAGCTGGAGCCTGAAACAGTTCTGTTTTAATGTTACTGCGCCTGTGTCACGGTGTCAGTAGGGACTTGATGGCTCTACCAGTCTAACTGCGTGCTGCCACAAAGTGCACAGTATCATGACACAAGTTTTGCTGTTTTAGTGAGACCTAGGCGGTTTCGTAGCTTCGTTTGAAGCATGCCAAAGTTAGAGAAAATTCTCTCGTTTGATGCAGAACTAGCAGGCAATATGAGCAGTCGCATTGCAAGATTGCACAGCTCTTTTCCAACGTCATTGTTGGTATTAGCACTCTTCAAACATTTCCACCAAACAGCCCCAGATATGGATGTCACACATGACTCAGTCATTGTAGAATGATGATGGAAATGGGGAGGTGTTTGCATGGAAAGCCAGTATCAGTGGAAGCAATGTTGGTTGCTGCATGTTTAGCAGTTGTCTGGCGATTTCCTGTTGTTCTGTTGATAGTTTTTGGCCCATGTGTTCTATCCTGTCGAGGTGATAAACATTGGTAGTTACCTGTTTAATCACACATCTGTTGAGATGAGTCCTCAGTCAGTCAGCTTTTGCACTCACAAGTGGCTGACATTGTTAGCATTGGGCTTTCTTCACCTTGCCGTCTACTTCAATTGTATAAAAAAATGACCATATATTGTCAGCCGGTCTTCCACCTCTGCCACTCATGATGCTAACTGACCAGTGCTTCATGAACTGACAGAATGTGTATGACTAGTCGGGTCTACTGATACTGGGGTACATGGCTTCCCAGCAGAGGATCCCAGCAGACTACAAGTTCAAAAATTAAGTTGGAGCTGATTTGGGGCTCATAGAGACAATGGCTACAGCTCATAGAGACAATGGTTACAGCTCATAGATATAATGGCTACAGCTCATAGAGACAATGGCTACAGCTCATAGAGACAATGGCTACAGCTCATAGAGACAATGGCTACAGCTCATAGAGACAATGGTTACAGCTCATAGAGACAATGGCTACTGCTCATAGAGACAATGGCTATAGCTGTTTGCAGGTCCAGTCATTGTCCCTTAGTCTAAATGTCAAGGCATGGTGTAGCTGGCAATGTCACAACTAATGTTTGTTGGGAGGCTGCAGTAGAACCTGCCAATGTCCATTTCCTTTGTTCCTTGAACAGATTGCAAATTGGCACCTGACAATACTGGTCAGGCTGTTTGACTTCAGTCAGCATACTTTAGCAGTACTTGGCACTGTCCCTTGTGAGAGTGACAATGACATTTATTTACTAACTGATCAATTACTCTTTCATCTCGTTGACTTCATGCTTTAAATAAATACAAGGATACACCTGAACTAGTAACTAGTCAACCTGTTTGCTTTAGATGGATATTAACTGTCTTTCTAAATGGACTAGGTTTAATTACAGGAACTAGCCAATGGTAATGTCAGTTATGGACTTACTCCCAGATATTATCGGTAAATACCAGATTTTTTGGTAAATACCGGTTTTTCCCACTGCCCTGTCTAAAACCGGTTTTTCCCGGAAAAGTGCCAACCCTGAATCATTCACGTAAAAAACAGTTGTTCATTAAAACATATTTGGGAGGTCAAGTTGTTAGAATGGATAGGATGTACTTGGTATGATTTTATGATAAAATATCACACTGCCTACCTTTAATTTGACTCTCCCCAACGCAGCATGACGACGTGGGTTCTAACATGTTTGTGCCGTGTTTGCAGGTGTTGTTTGAGCAGGTGGCCGCCGCCAATGACTTCAACGTCTTTCTACCTGTGATGATCAAACGTAACATCATGATCCAGGAGCAGGTGTTATTGATGATCATGGCAGCGACTGGCTCCATCCCCGAGTCCATGATGCCCACTGTCATGTCTCGTGGTCAGGACATCACACCTGCCGCTGAAGACTCAACCGAACACGACATGCTTCAACAAATTATGAAGTATGTATTAATTTATTTTACTGTGTCAGATCATTGAATGAGAAGTTGTTCTTCTTTTGTAGGTCACTGATATGTAGTTATACTTTAGCAGGAAAATTGAATAACTAGTTTTTCATGCATTGTCTGATCATGGAGTGTCTGGTTGTTTGTTCTTGATCAGATCTTGAAGTAATTACCAGGTAGTTATTCATACGTTGTCAGATCATTGTGTAACTGGTTGCTTTTACTTTGTCAGATCATTGAGTAACTGGTTGCTTTCACTTTGTCAGATCATTGAGTAACATATTGCTTTCACTTTGTCAGATAATTAACTAAATGTTGATTCTTTTTGTTATGAAATAACTCTTTGTTCATATTTTGTGGAGTAACTAGTTCTTCATATTTTGTCAGATTGTGGAGTAACTAGTTATTAATATAATGGATACAAGTTAGGTAGTATTTTTTTACAAAATGACATTAATTTGAGACAAGAGAAAGATTCAAATTGAGGCACCTTTAATACAGACTTTAATGTTGCCTTGTTACAGAGAGTCGCGGGATAAGTTTGATGTTTCCAAAACAAATGAGGGGAAGAAGGAGAGTGACGTGAGGAAGACCATCGAAATGTCAAAGCAGGAGGCACTAGCCCTGAGGGAAGAGAGAAGACAGATGGAGGAGGTGAGTGCATCTCTGGGATCATGGAGGGAAAAGAGGAAACATATGGGGTGTTGGTGCATCCCGTGGGATCTAGGTGGGAAGAGCCAAAGGGAGGAGGTAAGTGCATCCCCTGGGATCTAGTAGGGAAGAGAGAGGGAAGAGGTGAGTGCATTCCCTGGGATCTAGTAGGGAAGAGACAGAGGGAGGAGGTGGGTACATCCCCTGGCCACCAGGAGCTAGTTTGTGCTGCATTCAGACCTGTCCCACTAATGTCCTTGCATCCTCATGTCAAGGAAGCTGTTGTGAAACACTGGTGTTTAATACTTCTTTTATAATTAATAAGTCACCTATAAGTATAACCTATCCAACACTTTATGGTGTACTGCCTAGTTTATGTGGGATTTATATGCAGAAGTTCAATCTAGGGTGTTTATTTTGTTAATATTGTTGTGTTAATAAATTAACCTAATTAATTGTGTCAACAAAATTAATAGTATGAACCTGTGTCAATCCATTTATTAGTACAGCAGCTTATACAGATAAGTGTATGTTTTCTGCAGAATGTCAAGCGACTGACGCTATCGCAGAGTGTTCCAAAGAGCACGGCCCCTACACTGAGTTCCGCAAAGACTTCTGCAGCACCGCAGAAGGTGCTGCCATCTTCTGAGAAGGTGGATGTGCCACCAACAGAGTCTGTCCCTCGTAGACAGGACAGCAAAGTAAGTTCTTGGTAGTGTTGGCAGTCAGTTTGATTTACATAATCGGTCATCTGTTGGGCCAAACCAATCAATGATCAGTTGTGAAATCAGTTTGTGGGTGGTGATTCCAAGAAAAGGTTGATTGTTAGGTGGCGACTTATCACTGGTAGTTGATGTAAACATACATTATTTGATATGAAAATGTACGTTTGTAATAATCGGAAACTATGACAACTCTTAAATTCGCCAAATCTGTTATTCTAATTATCGTAATGTTTTTCAATGCATTGCAGTCTGACAGCTCTGCTGCCCATGTGGCAGTGGTTCCACCCAAGGCAGTGTCGAGTGCCGAGGCTGCAAACCAGTGGTTACAGTCAGCACATGCAGAGGTCTCTGGCAGTCAGTCGGGAAATACACCACTGGCGGTAATTATTTCCTCTCTTTCGGCAGTTCATAATGGCTTTGTGCTTTTTCTCTATATTATAATTATTATGATGAGTGGGTCGATTGTAGTCGTCGTCAAAAGTAGTTATTACCATGTACAATAATGTTACATGTTATTAAAAATAGTTAAAATTATTGTCCATTGATGGGGTGACAATTTGAGTTGTTGCTCGATGTTTATAGGCGCATTTTGCAAAGATGGACCCGGATGAGATGAAACAACGCCAGGAGTTCCTCCGACAGCAGCGAGACAAGCTGCTCGAGATGAAGAAACAGGCGCGTACGAAGCATCTTCAGGACGTCACACACGCCCAGTCACAACGGCCGCAATCGGCCAAGGCTGCCCGCTCCATCATGGTCAAGGGGCCGGACACAGCGCCGCCGCACGGAAAGACGGAGGAAGACGCAAAGAAGCTGGCAATGCGACGTGCAATCGCCGATAAGCTGCGGCGAGAAGTGCTCAACAGTTAGCTTGTTACGCCCTACTTAGGATCACTTTGAAGGCATTTATGAAGGTTTGCAGTGGAATCAAAGATGCATGTTAAAGTAGACGAGGAAGGATGCTAGCCCACAAATGGGTATTAGCTTTGTCGTATCTTAAAACTACTCGTCATATTCTGATAAAATCTACAACGTATAATTTTCATGTGAAAAGAAGGTCAATCATGACATAAGTAATTCGCATGTCCATAACCATGGTAACCAATTCATCTAGACATCTTTTAAGATATGCCAAAGTTAATATTACCCACTTGTTGACCTACATCTTGCTTTGAATCTACCTGCTATGTAGGGAGTGCTGAATGTTCAAGTCGTTTCAACGAGCACAATCATGTGATTACTACACAACTACGCTTGCAATGTGCATGCAATTACTGGTACTCTTGCAATGTTCTCGGAGAGTTTCTCTGCATTTTTATGCACCGGTGAAAATGTCTGCAATGACTTGACTAAGCCAGTGGTAAACAGCAACTCTATTGTTAAAACATCAGTGTGCTCTTGTTTATCTCAGTAAATACTAGATGCTAGTCCATGTCTTATAATGGCATCCAGTGATTGTCGTGGGTCCACAATTGTTACAATATCTCGGTAAATGCTAGCCCGCCTTATAGTAGCATCCAGTGATTGTTTTGTGCCCACAATTGTTACAAACCTTCACAAAAGTTCAAATGAGGACTGGTGCCTGTTATAACTATCGATGGTCTCCAGATGTGTTGCTCATCTAAATGCATATGCAATTTGTTTAGTTGCGCATTATTGTGCGAGACGGCGATGCCCGAAAATGAAAACCTTAATTAAATCAGCCAGAAGGCTTTCAGTTCGGTAGTATTCCCAGAAGCTGTTTATTTCGTTATGCAATTGCAAACTGTTAAGATTCTTGGAAGTTAAACCAGAAACTGGTTTCTCCTTATTTCTGGGGTAACATTAGCAGTTTATTGTGTTCTGTAATAATAACAGAACATTCATTCCGTCCAGAAATGATTACTTGTTTAGCCACAATTGTGACACGTGTGCACTTTATATTATATTAGCTGCATTGAATGTTTTACGCACACGGTTTTTTGCAGTCTAATTGAAAACTACTCTGTTACCTCCTAGGGGGGAGTTTATTGCACGAACTATCCAACATTGTTGAATGGCATTTCCATAACCATGTGCAAAACAATGGCTTTACATTCCATGTACTTGTGTAAGACTATTAGTATTATATTATATTTATTTATGCAAGACAGTAGCTATCACATTCCATTAATGTGTTAGCTGCGTAGCCGTGTGAAGCACCAGTGACTGTGTGAATAATAATCATGCAAGTACATGTAGTGTTTATCTTGTCAAAGCATATATACTTTGTTTTATTATTTGTTATTTACTACTTTGTGATTCCGTCCAGAGGATGTGTAAACACTGGCTACAATATATTGTAACCTTTAAATAGCATTACAAATGTATCTATTGCACAATGATGTTTAATTATTAGTGTTATAATACAAAATATCCTCCGATCGAATTTTCAGAACATTGCAGAATTTGAACTATAAAAGATTCCACTAGAGTAATTTATGATGGCGACCTGTATTGTGTGAACTGGTTTGTGTTTACGTGTAATGCACTGTACCCGACTTATGCACTTGCAGACTCTAGCAGTACATATTGTGTGATTTGTTGCCTTGAAATAAAATGTGCGATATCTATCCTTGGAATGAACTTATCATGTTTAGCTTGTATCATCTATATATATATATATATGTAAACAATGTGTAATTGCCCAATTTATGGGATATATCAGCGAGTAGGAGTTAGGCATATTTTGTGCAAGCGGCATCTATTTTTGGCATATTTTGAGCAAGTGGCATCTATTTGTCGTATTTATTGTGTAATCGGCCCACTACTGAAAATTTGTGTCAAAAGGATTCAAATTCAGTGGACACTAAAAAAACAGACACAATGTCAAGTTGATGCAACACGGACAACGCAACTGGTTAGGAATCTACAGGACGCAACACGCATAACGAATTTAAATGTTCATTTATTATTTGTCAACATACTTTTATAATACACGTAAAAAAATCTTTATTTCTGACGTCTACAAAACACTGGTCTGTTTCATAGTGTACATTGTAAGCGCATTAATGATGCTGCCTTCCAGTGCTCTGTAATGACTGCTGAGGTGGCTCCTAAAATCATGCTGCCAAACTAACTAGTTTCTGGGTCTCGTTCAAAACACCAGGCTCAGCCAGACTCATTTACTCAAGCACCAATAAAATTAAAATAATTGTCCAGAAGTTGTACACGTGAATGTCGTTATTTCGAGGAACCTGTCTCATACGACCAGCCAGTGAAATATGAGACGTTGACCGATACGACTGTTCAGGCTGTACAACCAGCCTGTCACGTCCTTTCAGCAGTCTTATGCATCTTGTAGAAAACGCTGTTTGCTTTCACCATAGTTCTCTACCATTCTTTGTACACATAGCATAATCTACATAAACACACCCAGACACATGCTTTCATTTCACTTTTCACCATAACATACTTTGTAACAAGCACTGTTCCACCAAGATCACGACACAGGAGAATGTGGCAGACACACAAGAGCTGGCTGGCCCATAAAATCATATCAACCAATGTACACTGGCAATAAATAAAACTTCATTTCTGAAAGCTACAGCGAAAGCATTCTGCATTTCAAAATTTGTGGCATCGACACCAAGATTAGGCATCCACACTGCCGGTTCCGCCTGATTTGTAATGATTTTTAGCAAGACCAACCCAACGCTGTGTGTGTGTGTGTGTGTGCAACGTGCATGTCGAGAGATTTCATTGTATCGGTACAAAATATACATATCATAACTCTAATGCCTACCAGTACACAAATTTACACTACGGAAGGCTTTTCCTACAGTGCCAAAGTCGGCAAACCGGTGCACACGAGTCTCGACTATCTACCAACTCCTGTCCTGCTCGTGGCTCGAGACAACGGGCGATGTTCATAGAACTGAATGCCACTAAATATCACAACACACTACCAGCTCTACTCTACGAAATGCTTGGGTGACTTGTAAGTTGGGGTAGCCTACGGCTGTCCGTGGTCAACGCAGCCAGCAGGTTCACCATTGTCTGCTGCCGTACTAAATTTTAATAAAATAAATCCTTCTTGTCTCAAGATGATACAGATATACATATTAGGAAAAGTATTTTTGAAGATCCACAACCGGCTTCATATTTCAGGTTAAGACAACTTTCACGTGATCATGGAGAAAAGACAAAAGAACTACGAGAGGATAGCCTGGTAAAGAACACTATACACACCTACTTGCTGAACAGGTTCACTTAGTGCCAAAGCTCAAGTCTTGTTTTGTAAGGCACACAAAATTACTACATAATCAAATTTGTCAAAGAAACTAGAACTTCTAGTGCAGTTGTTTCTCAGGTGATCAATTCAGAAGAATAACGTCGGCAGCATTCTCCAAATATGATGTACCAAAGCATCGCATTCGATTAAAATCTGTTGAAATGATGGCACTTTAAAACTGAGGAAAAGTAGGGCTTCACCTGCGTACAATAAAATGCCCTCATCTACATCTGACAAAGCATTACTCACTCTCTTCAATGTTGTGCAGCAGACTTGCAAATATATAGTGGATAGTCGAAGAACATACTAGCCATTTGCAGGGAGATGTCATTTCCATTTCCCCACCCTCAGAGCATAGTATGGGCCACTCTACAACCATTATGCAATGTCGTATTACAGGACATTGTCTATATTATCGCCAAATCGACAGAAACTACCCACTACACAGATAGCATATTTCTTACATGTGCAGTATATATCCTGTATACTGTACACGGTGGCCAAGAACCTATTGCATCACCCGACAATGTCCGGAGACACAGACAGAAGGAAGACGCCTATATACAGAGCTTTGGAAACAACAACAGCACTACAGTCAACCCTAATATGCAGCTAAAATCCCTGATGTAGATTTGTCAGAGCACTGTATTGGTCGAATGTGTACATACGGAGACCCTGCCATTCAAGCAACCCGATAAACATTGCTGGTCAGTGCTGCAGCCCCTACAGTTGCTCTAGTGCTGTCTACATGGCAAAAACTAGCGGCATGTCTGCATTGTGTCACACCACCAAAGCAGACCGTGCCAACTATGTCATGGCAACACACCTGTATGCCAGTCAAACACACGCACACGTTCATTTAGAAAAAATATCTATATACAACATTTTCGATGTGCTTGATGTAAAATCATTCCGCTCTGGGCAGACAACGACCCATTCGACAAACTGCACAGGCATCTACAGTAGTGCTCCGGACTACGGGTATCAGTACAATACTCCACCTCGACACAGGCCATACCTATGCAGGACATAGGCACAAGTCTCCGCATTCCACAACACAGTGTGGCTCATCACAAAGTCACTGATCGCTGCTACCTACTCTAGTACTGGCCCACTCTCACAGCTCATCACACAACTGTTGTGATAGAAAAGGCTGTCTGTAGAAGCGTGCAGTCTTGTCAGAGGCTCATCACGCTTCACAAATGCACCGATGGATAAGCCGGTAGCTTTCACCCAGTGAGTAGATGCCCAGATTGAACCCACTGCAAACCCTGATAGAGAGATCTGAGCCAAACCATCCTCAACTCGCAGACATGTGGCATTGCTGCTACACCGGTCACATGACTGCGACTGCTTCACATTCACAAACGGTGTCCTCACTGCTGCCCACACATACAGCCTGCCCTCGCCAGGACGACCACACCACTAGAGATGACTGCCTCTCAACCAAGTGCCTCGATGTTGGCTGCTGGTAGTATCCACACGTATGAGTGAGGGTGCCACGCTACGTGGAGAGACGGGGTCGCTTGGAGGCGGGCAGCATGTTACCGCTGTCGTTGTCCTCGTCGTCTTCCTCAGAGTCCTCGTCTGGGTAGTCAACCAGACCCACCATGCCCGGCTGAAACACAACAGCTTTATTTTTTAGATATAAAACACCTTGAAGTTTCTAACGACAGTTTTATCTAGAGACACATCCACTTTTCATTTTGGCGGGCTGAGTTCAACTTTAGATGGGTGGAAATATGAATTTGGATAGGTGGAAACATGAATTTGGACGGGTGGAAATTTGAGGAGCAAAAAAGCTTATTCCCGATCGACTCTCACTGTTATTATATGTCTATTATGCTTTATAAATGTGTATCACTTGCGTATGCATGTAATATGGTAAAATGGTATACATATGCACGTTTAGACTTTACGGTACGAGCGCATATTTACAATGACATTTTGGACTGGTCAGAATTTGACCCTACAAAAAGGCCTGTTTGTAACTAGGTTTAAATATTTAAACGTTCCCTACCGTATCATACTTGAAGCAATAATCAGTAATATGTACTCTATTGACAGTGTCTGGCATGACCACTAGTCTCAGACTAAATGAAATCACTGCTGAATATCATACCTTATTCGTTTGAATATTGGTCTTGTCCTCTAGAGGCGAGCCTTCAGGACTTGACATTGGTGTTGGACTCGGGTTGTTGTTTGGTGGACTTCGGTTCACATTGATGTTTATTGCATTGGCAGTGTTGCGATTGTACAACTTGGGTGGCGACTCCTTCAGTTCCGTCTCTTTAGCTGCAGCATCACATCAACATGATTAGTGACTGCTTCGGTCCGACACACGCATCAAATTCACATTCACGCCAGTCATCTCATTCACATCACACGCCACATACATTTTACATGCTAATAAATTGTTGGTATAATTTTTTAAAGGAAATATCGGGGTAAAAATATATTAAAAATATAGGAATACTTCAGATGGATACTACTGCCTCGAATTAACATACCTTAGCCATCTCAACATAAAAAAATTCTACGATTTCATAAATTTGATTATGGCATCGGGTGACTAATACCATACCAAAATTAGACTGCTATCCATGCGTGGTAGTAGATCCCCCAAGGCCAAATCATCTTTTTGTAACGAAACACAAGAAGGCTAAAAATCTACCGTACAATTTTTTACTATAGAATTTTTGTGAAAATAATATAGGAATTGCAATTAAGTTATAGGAATGCCGGGCAGCCTGCATTCATGACATCACTGAATTTACTTTTAGAACATACAACAAGTCAATGGTAAACTCACAATTGCATGACAAGATATGTTGATTTTTGACCAAGCATGTAAACACTACAAAATAATTTGAGTCTGCCATAGTTGATGAAGACAACACACTGTCATACCATCATAGTTACCACAGCCACACTTCAAAGCACTTTGACAAGAGAGCAGACGTACCACTGGCAGTACGGTTTCTCTCGAGGAACTTATTGATTTGGTCAAGATCTGTGCCGAGTCGCCCCATGAACATCTCGGAAACAGGCATGACCCCGTCTGCATCCTCTATCTCGTCCTCCTGGTCAAACCACATCTCCTCCTCCTCCTCCAAGGTTCGTGCCTCCCGGCGGAAGCGGTTGTGGTTGTTCCGCAGTATCGATGGCACACTGCAGGCATTCATGAAAATGAATAAACTAGATTTGATTGCCTTCTAGGGATCATTTAACAACACTCTTACGAGCTCATAAGCCTGATTCTGCTCTTTAAAACCTGTCAACTCCACAACACGATACAGGGACACCTTTGCAAGTGTGTTTCTCACAGCTAATGATAAACAAAGTTTGTGGCAAGAAAACTAGTAGTATTACTTATTGGCACAATGTACACCAACTAACAACACGGTCTTTTGCCTTCACTACATGAACAGAGCTTTGAGACAGATAGTGAAGAAACACGAGCGGGACCAATGACAGGAGAACAAAAACCGATGACGAGTATCAAAGTGAGCCTCACCACGGACTAAAGGGTGAAAGAAGAGGGCAACAACAACTTGACTGACCTCTCTAGGTTGGTCTTGTCTTTCAGTCGGTCCTGGTGCTGCTCGTATCGCTGCTTCAGGTTCTTAAACGTCTGTACATAGACGACGCCTTCAAACGCTTCGTAATGCTTCTCAACGATGTAACACGTCAGTGACTTGATGTCCTCCTGCAATATCAGAGTTTGGGACAACCACATCACAGTATTTAAACGTTACAAAATAACATATTCAGCCGTGTTGTGGTTGAAATATTTCACACAAACAGGTTTGCACAAAAAATATCATTGTCTGTCAATTGTAGCTTCACAATAACCTTAAAAACTAGTGACGAACAACCAAGGAAACTGCACTTCTACAGAGTAACATATTTCACTAAAACAAAAGGCCGCTAGTATGTGGAAAGCGTCTTTCTAGTAACATCAACAGAAGTACAGAAAACACCCACTTAGAAGCATTCTTTTTAGCTAGAATTCCATGGACTATAGTACTGAGTTAAACTCTTTCAGATTTCAATGTGAACTAATCAAATCTATAAACACAGTAAACCCACTCACAAAATGTATCATATGTCCTAAAATCTCCATAACAACCTTACAGTTAAGTCATTTTACTATGTTATGTAACATGTACACAAAGTAATCCCATATAACATGTTCATGGTAAGTAACTATGCGGGAATGGAAGGATACTTATGAATACTTACAAACTTGATGAACTCAAAAAGTTCGATCATGGCCGAGTTTAGGAGGTTGTACTTGTCTCCATTTGCTACAAACGCCTCAACAATTGGTCCAATCAGATCACCTTTGATGATGTATCGGTAGTAGAACTCATCCTTTAAGCCTACAACTTTCCGTACCAGACGAAGTGCCGCTGAAACAAAGCAAACAAACCATTACACTAGGTAAACAAAATCAGACATCTTCTTGAAATAAAACAAATGAAAATTGTCACATAAACTGTTTCGTAAATTTATAGATTGATCTTTTAGTGACTGAATGAAAATCATTTACCACGAGCAACTTCATTGGACACTGCAATTTGTAGGAAATTATTTCTAATCAGCATTGGCATGTTATTGCTACTACCCTAACTGGCTAACTTGTAATAATGAAACGAGAGTGGCCTCTTAACCCTGCGACCGGCCAACGGAAATCCTCTGTAGCGTATTGTTATGGTAAAATCATAATTTTTTTAATACGTATCACAAAAATATTAATGAAGTATCATTTTATTGCTAAAGGAATGCTTTTTTATAATAAAATTAGAAAATCTATATAGCATCCGATAATCATGGGGATATTATCTGAACTTTGTCAAACAATTAGAAGAAAAAAAACTTGTTATCCAGATAATTACTGAGTTGGATATATGCCGTATGTCCAGCGAGACAAATGTAGCCATACGTGTTAGCTAACAAATAACATAAACATAAATCAAGTCCCTTTTACATCTTTTATTTTTTGTCTTGGGAAAACAATGTCTTCTCACAGTGCATTACTTACACAGAGCCAAGAAGGAGTGTTTTGATTTGAGGAGGACCAACACCCGTCGTATGAGGTCTTTGCCTACGATGTAGTTCTTGATGTGATACGAGTGATGCTCCACACAGAATGTGATCAGCTCGAGGATGAGTGAGAGAAGTTGACACGTCTGGTAGTCATCTACAAACACATGCCATCATTGTGACAGCGCCATCCAACGGGTATGCATTTGACAGCTCTCACACAGTCACACTTGGTTGTGATATGTCACAATAACTAGTTTTATTTAAATAGTAAGCATGCTTATGAGAATTGTTTGATGAAAACTGGTATAAAACACATTTGATTTGCAAATCATTACAAATGTTAAATAACCTGAATGAACTAACATTTTCAACAAATCAAACTCAACATCAAATTTATCATTATAATGTAGGGAAGTGCAACTAAGAAATATAACTTTACTCATAAGATTTCCAATAAAGTTCTGCAAATATACTATCAATCACAGGTCAACCACTTCAACTGGTTTTTACAAGTAGAATGTTAATTCCAATTAGTACTTATATTCTCATACACCATGTAGTTAAGAGAATAGCACCACCAGTTGACCACGTGAAACTGACAGCAGTTACGATGACGTTGCCAAACTCATTTACTCAGTCCCACCTTTCATCACAGCTAGATGTTAGTTATGCGTGGAAGAAGCTAACCTTTACTTGGCGTGTCTTCAACTGTGTTTGCAAACAGAGGTGCTGTTAACACGTGCATGCTGTGTCGGTAGAAGAAGCTCAAGAACTCTGTCTTCTCCGTTTTCTGAAAACATAAAAATATTTTTTAAATCTACAAACACTGATTGAATTCATGGACAAACAAAACAAACTATTCTAATCCGTCACGATCAAACCTTACACATAATTAGGACTGAAAACACGTAAGATTTCCTGTTGATTCACTAATGAAAATGTACTTACATTCGTTGTTCCAAGCATGTTTTCTGGGTCAACGAGTAATCGAATGATACCCATCAACTGCACAGCTCCACCAAGCTCTGCAGAAAACAAAGTACACTGTTATAACAACCAACAGGCTATTACGCCAACATTTCATTAGCATACCACCATTAGTTGTTCATAGGTTGTGAGGTTGATGGATTTTACTCAGATTGAAGATTATTGAGAGCAGTCAAAACAACAAAAGATCTAAGGCAAAGTGACTGAGAAAAAAGCATAAATAAAGTTTGAAACATCAGTCTGATGAACCTCTTCACTCATATGACTGAATTGGCATAGGCACTGCTTTATCTAGAAAGTGCAAAGCCAGTAACTGGGCTAGTTTTATAATAAATTGATATACAAAATAATGTTTGCAAGAACCTACCAGGATCTTTGTCACTGATCATCTGCTCTAAGACTAGGTTGATCAGAAGATCTTCCTGTGAACAAGACAGAGAAATGGTCAATACACCCACGTAGACAGAATTGCTCTTACATGAAACAATCCAATTCTATAGGATGGTCAACTGACTAGGTAAAATATAAATTACTGACTAAAAGCGAGCGCTGAATATATTAAAGGGAGGTTGTCTGTTCCATTGGGTAATCATTAGCAGGAAGTTTGCTGAATCGGTTGGTCCACCCATGTACACCATCAGCATATTTATTTTAGTCTTAAGAACAATACATGAGAAACACTGCCCCTTTAACGACAGATAAATGATTACTACTAAATTGTCTATCCATTAATACTGATCAACCATTGCTTCTACTGTGCACTATAACCTGTGCACAACTACAGTGGAACGTCATTGTTAAGGTCACCCTGGAGATTGGATGAAAGTGACCCGAATAGTAAGATGATAATTTCATAATTTCCATCATTTTACTGTTATTTATTGTTGGAAACAATTTAGGGCTATCCCAGGGTGACCTTAATTGCGAGGTGGCTGTATTACTGAGATGACCATAAAGCGAGGTTTGACTGTATGTGATCCAGCCTATGTCACTCACGTCATCCTGCCGTTGGCCTTCTTGCAAGATGTACTCTCGTACCATGGACGGACTGAATTCCACAATGTAGGAAAATATGTCTATGGCTGCAGATTTCATCTGCTCATCCTCCATTCCCTAGACAAACACACAAGTAGCACTCGGGCCTTAGCACAGCAATCACATGTGGTTCTACATAGCAGGTAAATAACTCAAAATTGTTAAATATTAAACACCATCTTTCAAAGTAAAATAATAATAATATAAAATAGTGACATTTCTAAAGTAGTTGTATACGTGCCACATTTATGAAATGTTCAACCAGAAATGATACTAATTAAACCTAAAAAACCCAAGAAAAACACAATGTAATATCAATGGGGAATTATAATATTGAAGCTCAAACTAATAATATTTGCATTACTCTTTTTCACAACACTGCATTACATACATCAAATTTTCCACTGAATGTGTAACACATGAAGCTTTTGAGAGCATTGCCGGGAGGTTTCCAACTCAGTTACAATGTAACCACTGACGGTACTCATCATGTAGGTATAACACACAATAAACACTTTCACAATTATTTATGTTAACAATTATGTAGTTGACAAGCTTGGCTGATCTCGAGCAATAATTAGTTACAAATTTAGAAAACAAACATCTCACATCTTTCAAACATTCTGTGCTTTTAACCCTAAGCGACCACTGAAAATCCTCTGTAGCATACTGTTCCTATAAAAATCATAACTTACTGATAACCTTATTTACAAATACTGTCAGGTATTTTGTCAAAATATTGTCGCAGAAACTTGAGATAATCCGAAGTAAACTTTCGAAGTGAATAAGTTGCCGAACACTGCTCCGCCATTTTGTTTTTGACTTTCGCTTTGGAGGGCTGATGATGCTACATTTGAAACCATGGTTCTGATTCCCGGAATTATACATCTATACATATACAAGCTAGATAGTGTCATTGAATCTGCTTGAATAAATATACACGATCTCAAAAAATCTGTTGGCTATCCATAGATACCAAATGTTCGCGTGTCAGTTGCGCGTGATGGAAATGAAAATTATTACAATAAAGGCAGGTATGGTTGCAGGGTTTCCGTCACCCAAAAATAATTTGACTATAGTTAAAAAATTGGATTTCTAGATGCTTAGAGAAGCGATTTCTCGGCATTTGGAATCGGAAATCTCACCCACCTCATGGTGATCATATCCATGTTTCATAGGACAATGAATGACAAATGTAACAGTCAGTAGGAAAATTGTAAACTTGCCTTCACATTTTAGAATAAATAGTCCTATTCATGATGTAGTATGGTATCTTGTTAGTTTTCTTCACCAAGAAACAATTAATACTCAAAAACATCGCGAAAAATGTACAGCCATACGGCGTATTCTTTATACTAAGCCTACCAATATACCGGTGTCCCGGGCCCCGATTCAGCCGTGCCAGGATTCCTCAAAACGCATACTGCGCATGCGCGTGCAGGCGCAGTAGGCACTTTGATGAGATGTGATGTCACGTTTTTCACAGCCGTGCCAGAAGTATCCGCGATCGTATAGTTTATGTGAATTAACAGTTGTACGTTGATTTATTTAGTTCTGCGTGTTTTTAAGGAGGCAGGGTGAGTATGGAGGACAGAGACAACAAATACGTGATGTATATGACATGATTGAAGCATCATTTGGTGCATGGCACACATCGACCAGGACTCGGAGCAGGACTTGCAGGAGCCGACAAACGCATCAGGAATGCGATACACAAAGCGGTCAATAAATACGAAATAGACGGTGGGTAAAACGACGCTATTACACAGCTTCTCCGCGTATGATTATGCTGGCGAGAATAAAATTCGTACTGCCTAGTGATTTTATCGTGTCAACAAAAGCAGAACATACTTTCACAAGATATCTATATTCAGCTCTCTATTCTCAAATTCTTTGAACGTCGTGCAAACAAACTCTTAGAAAAGTTGTTTTGAGTGAAGTATGCCTACTTAGAGTCATTAAATAGACCAAAAACAGAGTCTCTCAAGAGACGCCTACTGCCCAAAATCGTGCATACTATCTGCTGTGTAATTGCGTGTCACATGGTTGTTATACAAGATCAGACAGTGTATTAGTAAATGTTGTGTTAAATTATTTGATTTGTTTTATCTCCTGTTCAGCTGACAAAAATGCGGTACACTTAGTTGACGAAACATTGATTCAGAAGTCCAGGCCAACTCCTTTGCTGCAAACTCTATGAAATGTATTTTTTTCCCGAAAAAGGTATGCTTTGTTCATTGTTATGAAACAATTGTTTGTTACTTCTTATTCTTCACAATAGTGTGGTGACCTCTGTACAAGGTCATTTAATGCTCATATATTATCTTCTTCACATTTGTGTGGTGACCTCTGTACAGAGGAATATCCCACAGTAACCATATATGTGGGTCTAATTTAAAGTAAGGTTGATAACAACAATATATTATGAAGCTTAGCTTCGATTAATTGACTCAATGACCTAATGTCTGAAATGGTTAACTGTTTTTTCCTATATAATTTTCAGTGTTATGTTTAATTTGAACAGAACAACGTTAGGGCATCAAGAAACTGGCAAACTATATCCCAAATGACGGTTTACCCTTTTTGATAATTAAATAATAACAATTGTTAGACCCAATTTAGCAGTAAACCTAAATTGTCTATTCTACTACAAAAGTATTGATTTTATGGCATAATTATTAACCACCACTCTACTGTCTACTGGTTCTTTGTGCCCTTCTAACGGTTTGTATAGTGCCTGGAGATATGATAAAGGTGGCAGATATTATGTATGGAATGTATTATTTTATGTTTTGTTTGTTTATTATACTTATTTCATGTTCTACGTTTTAGAGGATGATCAGTACATGAAGTTGAAACACTGTCGTACGATGTCTGAACAAGAAAAACAACCGACTCCTCCAATGCAACAAAAACGGACTGCACAAAGACACATTGTTTGATCGTAACTTTCTGGACACAGAACTCGTTTGTTGAGAATTGTGTTTTGTAATTATGAAAAATAAATGTGCTGATGATTTTTTAATAAAGAAAGGAAGTACAGTGTATTCCACATAACTCAAACTCGGTTAAGTCAATTTTAATTCAAGTCAACTCTTTCCTCAACCATAGCTGTCTTTGTATCTCAGATGGTATAAAATAATTTGCATAAGTCTACTTCTCTAAGTTCAAGTCGACGCAATTTCTTTGCACGCTCATATTTCTTTCATTCAGTTAACTAAAATTTATTAAATCTTTACTATCAAACATTTAAATTTTTTCTGCAGGTATGGATATAAAATGCTATTATCGTATTGGTAAAGTGATTTTTGTAAGGATTTAGTTACTATTTCACATGACATTTCTCTCACTCAGAATGTTTTGATTTTACTAACTTATATTTCAATGTCTGTTAGGTAATTAGTGCTCCGAACTCTTTCCACATTATTTCTGACATCAGTCACTAATGCTGTTTGACTAGTCTTTCAAAGAGAATCAGCTTGCCTTTTGGAGTAATTGATTAACTTTATAAAACAACATTTTGTTTGTAATTGATAGTAGATGCTAATGTCTTGGTTTTAGTTGTTGGTTCGATCCCAACTGGTATTGCACTTTGTGCAAAATTACCCCTGGCATGGACTTATTGACCGAAACATTGCATCTCCTCTTGTAATTATATTTATGTTGAATTGGAAATGCTCACCAAACAGTTATTATTTTCAGCATTTAATTAATTGACTTTGACTAATTATTTCTGGTGCTGTGGAAATGATGCATTATAATTTATTACATTAATAAATATTTGCCCTGGAAATGACAACATAATGAATAAAATCCCTTATATTAAAATAATGGCTTATTTTTAGGGTATTTTAATAAACTTATGCTGGGCAAAATTTTAAAATAAAGGCATTGGGCAAGGTCCTGCAAGGGCACTTTCCCTAAAATTGAATGTACAGGGTATACATATCCATTGACTTAGATTATAAAATGATCTTCAATCCACCAAAACTTAGATAAGATAGGAAATGTTAATGTAAAGTGAATATGTCAAGAGCTGTTCTGGAATTTAAGTTAATAAATCTAAGTTTCAAAATCATGTAACTAAATTGCAGGGTTAGTTTTCTGCCGAGCAGAAATGTATTTCTGCTGTGCCCATGGCAGAAATAGGGTAGAAAGGTTTTTTTTCTCCCCGGGGTAGCATTTGCCCGGAGGGACTTTTGTCCAATTACTTGCATTCATGTGTGAATTTTGTTGTGCTCATGTGTTAGTTATTGTAGCAGCACATTTGTACTTCCAGTGTATCATTGCAACATAACATACACACTGTGTGCCACATTTGCATGTCATGCATGTAATATTTCCGTGCAGTCCATTTGCATATATAATGTAAAACTTCAACAGCCGTTTTCTTCATTTTCACTTTTTGACCCCTACCATGTTCACTGCTCCATAACTTTGCCAATTTTTGTAGCAGTCATAACTTTTGAAACCGTGTAAAGCACCCTACCCAACCTTTACAAGAATGTAAGAAAACAATGTTAAAAATTTTCTGACTTATCACTCATTTGGTTAGGGGTCACATATAGACGTATTAGTCCAAAGGACTTCAGGGCCACTTTGCCACTTTTTACAGCTTTCTCAGTCAGTCCATGTGCAGCCTAGTTTTATTACCAGCCTAGAAGTCGGCTGGTAATTATAATTAGTTATCACCTTGTCATCTTGTGGTCAATGGAAAGTTTGGTTTTAAGCACCTGGCCACTGTTGTATCCAACTAACCAGGCTGGCTGCTAGAGCTTGCTAGTGTTTCAGTGGTTGGGTGAGCTGATAAGACATGTTTGCTAGCTGTCTGTGTCTTAGTAATTTGTTGGGGCTGGCACCACAAGATGACACTGTAATTGTGTAAGAAGGAAATAGAAATGTTGATATTGATAGCACAAGTAAAAAGTATTTCTGCACATGGTTTCTTCCATGAGGACAAAAACATGCCAACCCTGCTCAATTGTTATGCTTGAAACAAGTATCTTGAGCACTGAATTGGATGATGCTTCAAATGAGAGGTAAACAATGGTCTAGTTTATTTACTTTCTTAAATAACGTTACAACTGTAAAATAATAGTAGTCTTGCTATAAGTACCGACATTAAAAAATAATGCTTATGTGACTTAATAAATATTTGTAGATACTGGAGCATTGGTGTACAAACCACCCCACACCAACATACGTCAGTGCATCATCATTGATGTGGATGAAAGGAGAAGAATCCTTTGGCAGATGCACTCGGCACCGCGTCACCGTCAGAAATTGATTTAAACAAATCAGTGTAATGAATTTGAATTGTTATGGCTTTTAGCTACACAAAAAAATTATTCTCACATAAGCATGTTGTATTTACTTTGTTATTTCTCATCTTTCAGATTGCCAGATGCGATGCATGTCAATGGTATGAAAAGCTCAAGACTGTGGCTCCAAAGCTAACACCAATAAAGATTGTTGAACCAATGCATATGGTTGGGATGGACCTTATAGGTAGATAGTTTACCGAAATGTTTTTTACGTATACAAACATGTACATATAGTTGATATGGCAAAACTTGGATACATAATCTGTAAATTAATATTCTAATGTTGGGGTTATGTAAAGGTATCTCCTCCCAGGGGCTAAGGCCCCAGTCACACAAACAATGATATCTGAACTACTGATTGGCGATGTATTAAAAACACAGAGGGAGTTATTTAATTATAAATTTGCTGTTCCACTCATCAGAAAAACATGTAAACTGTACAGGGAACCTTAGCAATTCTCCAGATGGCGCCACTGTGGATGAATTTAAAATCAAAGTACTGCAATGGTTCTAACTGCTGTCCGCGGTTTGTTGCACCATGCATGGAGGTAAGCCTTGGTTTGTTGCGCCATGCATGGGTGTAAGCCTTGGTTTGTTGTGTCATGCATGGGTGTAAGCTAGTGCAAAATTAATAATTGAATTTCTGTCAGTATTAATGTTAACTTGGGTTATTTTGTCTGTAGGCCCATTACCAGAGACCCAGACCGGAATGAAGTATGTTCTGACCTTGACAGACTACTTCACAAAATATGTGGAACTGTTTCCATTAAGGCAGAAGTCGGGTCTGTGTGTGGCACGTGGGCTAAAGAGTTACATCTACAGGAATGTAGTTTATTGAATGTTCAGTTTTATTTCAGCAAAATCAAATTGCTTCCCAGGCAAGTGTAACTTGTGAAAGTAATAATTATTTTTAATATAAAAGTAAAGCTAGATTAACTGGAATAAACAACTACATTGAAAAAGTAACACATCACGGTCATTAAAATGTCACATCTTCTAACCCACAGACTAACGGTTTTAAATTAGTAATCATAATTTTACTACTAAAAATGTGTAAAACTGAACATTTTTACGCATGGTCTCTTTTTTATTGAAACTCCTTATAGAAAATAATTTGTGACATACATGTTGACAAATGTATGATGATAGAATTGTTATGTGGTCCATTTAGAAGCATTATTACATTACAGAAATGGCATGTGCAATATTGCACATAATAATGATATACAAATTGTGTGAAATTATCAGTTTGTCATATTTTCTTTAACTACTAAAAGCAGACAAGAAGCTAATAAAATTATGTACTTGGAATATTCTTGACCACATATCAAATGAAACATGTTGCAGAACCAACCAGACACTCAAGACCAGACTGAGCAAGTTGGCAGATGAGCACCAGACAGACTGGGATGACTATCTTGAGGAGGTGGCATTTAGTCTGCGTACGCAGAGACAGACTTCTACAAAGTTCACACCTTTCTTTCTGATGTTTAACAGACACCCACATCTGCCTATGGAGGTCATTATATAGAAATATATATATACATATATATATATATATGTATATATATATACACACATACAGTGGAACCTCACTATTAAGGTCACTCTAAGGACTGGACAAGTGACCTGAATAGCGAGGTGACCATATTAGCGAGACTAACTTTTGTATACTTTACTGTATACGGAAACAATTTGGGATTTAATTATAGAATTGAAATTATAAAAAGCATCAGATCGACCGATTATCATATTCTGATGCTAACAGTGATTGATGTTAATTACAAGTTCCAACAGGGTAAGTGCCATTGTTGGTGTTGTGTTGTTTTCTCCATTAATGTTACTGACTGGTTAGTACCTTCCCTGTATGTTAAATGAGATTTAAATATTATATGTCGTACTACTAACCACTATACATTTCAAATTTTAAAAGTAATTATCAAGTACTTGATCACTAGCACCAAGTAAATACACTGGTTCAAGTTAATCTGGTCCATCTCCAGCCTATAGCCTAGTGTTAGAAATGTCTTAAACAGTCAGATCAGGCATAACACCATAATTGACTACAATTTTATTAAACAGTATTACTAAATGAAGAAATAATTACTATTGTAGAATACTGAGGCTTTGGCAAAGGGTGTGGCAGTTGGCCTGATGGGTCAGGCCCAGGCTTCTCACTACCGAGAGTTCGTGACCACCCGACTGGTGGAAGAGGGCAGCAGTGATTCTTGCTGCAATCCCACCTGCCAGCCCAATAGAGACTACACAGACTGGGTGGAGTGCGAACATTGTTTTTCATAGTGGCATTTGCAGTGTGCCGAACTGGTAACAAAACCAGTACAGTTCTACTGCACACACTGTACTCAAAGAATAGAGTAGAACTGTACTAAGAGAGTACAGTAGAACTGTACTAAGAGAGTACAGTAGAACTGTACTAAGAGAGTATAGTAGAACCTCACAATGTAGTTAACCCTGCAAATTGGCACCCTGTCACTGTGTTAATTTTTGATCATTTATCATCAAGCAACTTTTCTCTTAAGGTGGTTATACTGTACAGTGAACTAAGACTGTGTAATGTGTGCAACCTGGCCTAAAACTTACTAACAGGAGGATAATGTTCCTCAGAGATCTATGCAAGAACAAATTGTGACAGTGACGGCTCATAACTCGTAATGACCATCAGTAAGAAGTGTCTCATTTTGGAATGATGGGTTACATTTATGAATTCAGCCAACGCACAGAGAGAATGCATATTTCATAGGTGTTGTTGTTTGGTATAGTTGGTCTTTCAGGTAAGAAAATGATACATTGAGTGTGTGTATAGGTTAGTTTGTTAGTAGCCAGTAAGTTTGGCTATGAATGTGCTTAAATGTTTCTTTTATGAAGTTGTCGATGTATGGTATATTAATATATTGGCAATGACTGAAAACAGTTCAATCCAGTCAGTTGAATGTATTGCTAATAATGCCAAATATCGGTTGGTTGGCTGGTTGTTTAGCTTAGATGACTTGTGGATTGGATTTGTACACAACAGAACATGATATTGTACATAATAGACTCAGTTGTTATTGAATAAGAGGTGTACATCTACAGTAGTTTCGAAATTAAGTAGAAAACAGTTTATTTTGTATAACCAATCAGATTCGGAAGTAATGACAGCCACATGTGTTGTTCCACAAGGATCTATGCTAGGTCCAGTTCTGTTCATGTTATATTAAAACAACATTGTTATAACAATAAATATGTTATTTACAGATGGCACAAATAGGTTTCACTTACACACAAATGTTACTAGGCTTATTGAAGAAGTAAATTCAGAACACAATATGATATCAGCATGGATTCATTGTAACAAAATATCACTTAACATAAATAAAACAAATTTATTATATTTACTCCTGAAAATAAGACGATGATCATGATGTAATTAAAATAAATGTAATTAGTATAATTCAAGTTACTTCAATAACATATTTAGGAATTTACCTAGAGGAAACTGGTCACTACATATTGTAATTCATTTGTATGTGAACCAGTGGCACCCCTTGTAAGAGTTATATATATATATATATACATATATATAAATTAAAGCCAATTTTATCACACAATGTGCTGTGCCCTAATGTGTGCAACTAGTTATCCATCAAATAAAGGATAAATAAACATAACATTTTTACATAAGAAGGCAATCAGAATAAGTAGGCCTACTATATTTTTATTTATTAAAGCAAACAATTAATTGTGTTGATTAATTTACCACCATTTCAAGAAGAAAGTATTTCGTATGCACAAAAGAATAGCACGACACCGCGGCTGTGCATATAGAGTGTCGTGCGCCACATATTACGATAGCCTCGATACTAGTTATAGCCTCCATTACAGATCACAAACAACAAAAAGAGGGCTCTAAATCACACGATGTTTGTGTGCGTGAAAATAATCATGCAAGTTATTCCATTTTATTTTTAATATGTATACGAACAATTATACTGGAAAACATTTTGTATTACTAACGCAAACCACCTTAGTAACAACGCGGAATCCTGGCACGCACCTACTCTGGGCCCGCTACCGTCGCGGGCCGAAAGTAGGCGGTGAATCCTGGCACGGGTGAATCGGGGCCCGTGACACCGGTATGCCATGTTACTCCGAGAATTAAAGCATGCACAATTTTTTTTATCAAATCAACATTTTCAGGAACTTACCAGTATGATTTCTAATGCACCCAGAATACCCATATTTGATAACGTCTGCAAAACACACAAGAGAAAGTAAAAAATACAATAAGTACATTATGGAATGTACACATACATTCAGGTTGTTGTGGCAATGATGTAATTCAGTTTCAACTTTAATTTGTAACTATAAACACAACAGTAATTATATATCACTCTTGACCAGTTTAGCAAGATTAATCATGTAATAAACAAAACTACACCTGAAATAATTACATTGGCGGACACTTTTGAACACATGTCCAGGTACCAGCAACCGCCTGTTGAAGTCAGATTTCGTTCACCTTGGCAGCACATACCTTGAAGAAGGAGTAGTCCCTGCTTTGTGCTTGTAGTGTCTGTGAGAACGTACAGAACTCCTTTAGAAATAGAGTTAGGTCCCGTCGCTTTGAATCTTCTGTTTCCTCGTCTACTAATTGTGCAAAGAGTGTCTGTAAAAATTTCTCGTCTTCCTGAAATCAATAAATTAACCAACTGAACACAAATGTTTTTACATGGTCACAATGATAATGGTCATTTCACAACCAGCATGAGCAGACAAATACTCTCTACCCGACTACCACAAATGTTGCGGAATTAAGTTTCTTCAGATGAATTACTTAGGATCCGTTTGACTGAAACTTTAGCTGCAATTGGTGCAGGGTGCACGATGGCTTTAGCTGACAGGTAGTCCGTGGGACTGGATGACTCAGAAACAACTAGTTCCGACATTAATTTACTAGTCCTTAAAAACAAATGTGCCGGGTACCACTGTACTGTTATATCACATATATGCAGAGATTCCCTTGGAGAGTGGAAATGCACCAATGACGCATTGTATGCAGGAATGCCGCATACTTTTTGCTGCATGTGCCCAAAACACGCATACAAAAACTTGTCTGAAAAATCTGAGAAAATTGAGGGGCACTTGTGTAGAATCCTCGCCCACCTTGATTTTGCCATTATTAACTATAGTTTTGCCTAAATTTGACACGGTGATGCAATAGTTAAAACATTCCACATCATCCCAGGCATATTTACGCTATAAAAATATTGCATCTTAGCAGCATTCGAAATAGCACTTGTCCGTTTGTTCGGGACAAGTGATTTTTGGCCCGGACAAGTAAAATTACTCTACATGGTTATCCGGTGGACAAGTGAAAATTTACAGTAAATAGTGACGCGTGCAACATTGCAGTTTTTATTTGAGGAAATTCAAACGTAAATGAAGTTCGCTAGCAATCGCGCGGGTTTCAATTTTGTTAGTGTGTCGGCTTCTTGTCGTTCTGCCGCCAGTGTGTTTACGTCAATGTTCGACCGAGTTTAGTGCCTGCGTTAATAGGGTCATCCGCTGAGCGCACAGACCTAGCTCTGTCATACGCGTAGGACAGACTCCGCATCAGCCATCGTTGATCGAGGCTGTATTTCACACAATCGTAAATCGTTCAGTTTGGCCGACGTACAACTTACTCCCATTCACGGGTCATATTTAATGAACTTTGGAAATAGTTTTATATCGCTAGTTTTACATAGTTTGTATCGCTACCTGTTATTTAAATATTATATAGTGTTAACCATTATTACGCCTAAACCACGCGGACTCAGCAGTCTTCCAAGACCAAGTCATCGAACGTTAGTCGATCCAGATCAGTGAAAATTTTCAAAACAAGGCTCTCCGGTAAACGGAATATTCATGAAATTTCAGAAGCGTTGTTGTATCTATATAATATTTATTTTAACCATAAATTGCGAGTTTTCGAAACCGAATTATGCAAGACGCACGGCCGGGGACGAGGCGCCAACCGCCGTTGACATGTCGGCTTCCGCCAACTACGGCGGTCTGCGCGCAGCAGCAACGTTACGACATAACTAAATCTATAAATTATTTTCCGCCTGGTAAATGTAATGCAGGCACCGTTGAAACTGTTTTATCATCATTAAAATGATAATATGGTTTGTTTGCTGATGATCAATTGAAGTTCATAGAGGTTGAACAAAATATTATCAGATTATATAGTTTATTATGATTTTTGTGACAACATTTCCTGGCTTTGCATTGATCGTGTTCCTGGTTGAGTGGCATCTTCAATGACAAACGGATGTCAAAATTTTACAGCAGTGTTATATATATACGTATACCATATTAAACATAAATAGTTTTTGCAACATTATAAAACAAATAGATGGAAAACAATTGCCTTATTCCTATCAGTAATAATTATTTGTTATTAATAAAAGCGTTCATATCAGCATAACTAAAATACTGGTATACATCATGTAACGTTTCTACTTTTAATATTCGTGGTGAATAATAATGGACCGGAAAATAGTAGCAAATATAATTTTGCAATTTCAAAATTTGAAGATTAAATCAAATTGTGTCTTTGATCACAAGTCACTCAGATGTACATGCAACACAACAGCAGGAACATTGTTGTTTTCATAAAAATAAGACATTTTATGGTTTTTCCAAAGCTTCGATTCCCCTTGACAACCACTCGGACAAGTTAAAATGTTGGCGGACAAGTAGATTTCAAAACTTACTTATCCGGCGAATATTCTGGCTTATTTCTATCGCTGATCTTTGGCTTTAGCGCATTTTGAGGCCCAAATAGCACTCCAGTCTGCGTCCGAACACAGACAACGGCCACAGGGACAAGAAACAGAACAATGGAACGAATGGACTTATTTAAATCACATCTTACCAGGGTTTTATCTAGAAACCTGTCCACCCGTCATTTGGACGGGGTATGTTAACTATTGACAGGCGATAATAATTTGAGAGGATGGTGTATAGCCCATCTTATTATGATAAGGCCCGTCCTGTCAGTTTGTATGACGTGTTGTAGGATGGGTGTCAGCACTGGAATATATTGTGTTTTGTATCACGCAGAAACAAACCCTTCCTGTTCTTTGAATTCCTAGCATTATTTGAGCATTTTCCGGACACACAGCGCTCAATAACACCAGGGTATTAATGCCTGCCACCACATAATTCAAGCGTACCACCTGCAGGCATGGTGCAAGCTGTCGGCTCGCTGATGTAGCATTTTGCATGCAGAACCCTGCCAATCAAATCTAATCTACGCTCTTTTTATGCATGTGTAGAGGGCAGCGAATCACTTTGAAGATCCTAGTTTGTGAATGAACCCTTTTGGCAGCTCCACACGTGGTTTCATTTGTTACTAGTAGAGGGGTCAATGCAATGCATGAATGCTCCAATAACCAGTCCGTGAACAACAGGCGTGATTGGTTAAATTCATTTGGGGTATCACACATCAGTAATAATGTACAAGAATAATTATGCGCACTGTTTATACGTATTAAAGGGGCAAGAATCCAGATAAATTAGACATGTCAGGGGTTTGTCACATAAAATATCCAAAAATGTTTTTATGTACCTGTATATTATTAACATTTCGACTCTTATCATGGGGGTGACTCACAGGGATGATCAGATTTAAAACCGAGGCTACATTCACAACGAGGCTGCATTAACGACACACGCAGTTATCGACAAACAATTCCTATTATCGTTCACTCTGACACATCCACGATGCCGCCACCGAAGGCTTGCAAAAAAAACATGATAACTAGTTTTTTAGAACTGATGTTATTATTACTGTCTTTGACAAAACAGAGAAAGTGGCATTGTCATTGGAATAACGCATGACATCGACAGTGACAGCCCACCGTCACAACAAGCCAGACCCAGAGTCTGTCAGCTGAACCTTCGGCTACGGCTATGTAAACTGGTGTAATTTTGTTATGATTGAGTATGCCATTCAGGTATTTTATTTTTAAATTTCTTTACAATTTGTTTTACATATTTAACATTGGTTGAATGCATGGTCCCCCGGATATTTTTTCAAAACTAGCTTTAAAATGGTGCATTCTGATGTATGTTTTGATCTTTACTCTTGAATATAGAGTGGAAGATATAAAACAAGACACTACTTATAAATGTAGTAATCATGATTAATAAAAGTCAGTAATCATAATTGTTTCATCGTGTTGAGGTGTGGTTTCCACTTGACCACTGGTACTCGGTTGTGGTTATATTTTTATTGCACTAACCCTTGGCCTTTTTACCACGCTGACAGAGTCAGTAAAAAAGTAAAAGGTAAGTTCTTATAAAGCGCAGGACTGCTGAAAGCGCTTTACACTTTACTCCCTGTCAGACTTCTCTGGGAAGCATCCAGGGGTATCATCCGAAGACTCTTTCATCATCACCTTTAAATGATTATAATATCATATTATGGTAAATTGGAGGTTTATGTTCCAGATTATATTTTATTTGCTGCTATCATGCTATGCAATTAATTAAACAGTCATTTCTGGAATGCCACAAAAGTATGTTTCTATTAATCGCAAGAACTTTTCTCAAATTGTGTCCTTTTTATAAAACAGGATAAGTTGTTTAGTATATCCAATTTCTGTGCAAACATCATTGTCTAACCCAAGTTATTGATAACCCATTAGTATACACGTTTTTTGGGCAGTAGGCGTCTTTTATGAGATGTGAACTTCGGTAGTTTATAAGTAAATACTTCACTCAAATCAACTTTCCCAAACGTTTATTTGCACAACTTTGTTGGAATAAGTATTATATATTTAGCACAAAGATATCTTACGAATCACATTAATTATTTTACTATAAAAAAAACGGCAGAGAACATTAGTTGAATAGACTTGTCACTGACACTGTGGGCATAACAGATTAGCGCAAACCGGGTCGCTATTTGAGCTTCAACAGGGTCCGGATTCGATATACGATAAGTGAATAGGGTGCACGGTTTTTATTTGGGCTTTAAGAGTCCGGATTCGACACAACTACCAACTAGTGACGTAGTGCCATCAGCCTGCACTGTTTTCACTCCCACCACCGTCATAAACCAAAACACAAGTTACCGTTTGAGCGTCATTTTACATGAATGTCAAGATTTCTAGTATGTCGAAACTCTGCGAGGTGTCACCATTGGAGACACCGAGGATACCGCAGGAATATTCCGTGATTGGACAACTGACAAGCAATATCTTTCACGTTTTCCAATGGAGTTAAATCCTAACCGCTCTGAGCAACGTTATCGTTAAGACGACTAAACGATGTTGCTACAAATCCGTGATTTTGCAGGAATATAAGTGGATTTGTGGTGTCACTTTGCGCCGTGCGCCGGCACTGAATATATCGCAAAAGAACGGAAAAAAAATGGGCTTACGAAATAGCTAATAGGCGGCAATTTTTGCAAATTTTGGGGGAGGCGGCACAGAAAAACGGCAAGGCCTCGCTTGTCATATACCAGGTGAAACACTGATAAATGAACAGTAATTTTAATTGATCTGATTTTGTGTAATTGGACTAAGCCACGATTGTGGGATTAAAAATTTTATGGAAAATTAAACACTTTAGAGAACACGTAATTATATATAAAAATAAATAGGGAGCCACTTAGAACTAATAAAAACGAGTTTAGATCCAAAAAGGCAATGCGTGACCCGACATGTGCTAACCGAATGGCTCAGTTAGATGCTCTGAAATGAATAATGATTGACAATCCAAGTGCTGTACATCCATGCAACAGATCCCCATGAAGAAGGCCAATATAATTTTATTACCAATAATTTCCAACTCAACACTGCTATTTAGAGCATTCTAGACATTCTAAACTAATCCAAGATTTTTATGTTGACATCAGTGACACTAGGTTCAATAATTGACCAGCAGTGAGGAGTGGACCTATTCTGGAAGGGGTATTACAGAAGTAAAATTACATCACATAAACTGCTAATCAGATCCGTTCTGATGTTCTTGTGTTGATGAATTTAGCCTCAACTATTCGTCAATTCTGACGAAAAATGACAAAAATGAAATGTTATACAAATTAAGAATATCTCATGCATGTTTTCATCTGATAGCTAAGATCATATCAACAACAAATTTAGCTGTATGGGAACAGTTGGTTAAACTTAATTAGGTCAATTCTATGGCACAGGCTATTTAAGTGTATTTTTCATGAACACATAGTGAACACTGTAATAAGTCAAAAAAAGGCAACTTGTTTACACTGTAGTAGGGAACTCGTGTGATCAAATACAGAAAACAGTATTTTAGAATGAGAAACACAAAATGCTAGATCAGTTTCATTTATCCATTTTGCCATTATTTTTACTGATCAAAACAATCCAGAATGAATGATTAAGAGCAACTCTGGCAGTAACATTGAATGATTAACACAATATTTAGAAATCTTCATCAACAAATGAATAGATGAGTGTAGAGTAAGTTGTAGTAAGCATTATAAATAGTCGAGTAAACACGTACACAGTGCAGTGCCACTTAGCCTGCCAGACCAGTTAGTTACACACAAATGCTAATCAGAGCATGTCACAATTGGCAGGCTGCCAGCAGTGAGTCATCCATCAAATGTAGCTGACCTACTACAGGCTATGTGTCAGTCTGCTGCCATTGTTTGTTGTTAGACATAGTACAGAAGTACATGCTAAGGAGCAGTAGTGGCACTGAATAGGTTCATTTACTACAGGTAGCGAAGCATGCATGGTCATGTCTAATGGCGTATAGTGTAGGCCGTTCGCTTTCCAACTAAGAAGACAGCCAATATAGTTCATAAATAATTTCATTCTGTAGTTATATACATATTATACGCATGTAAATTTTAATGTACCTGCCAATGCCTACATATTTTGAAAGTGGACATTCCTAAAAAAATTGTACTGCAGTCTATATAAAAGTTACAATTTTACCAAAGATCATATTTGAATTTGATTTTAGTTGCCAATAGTTGAATTCAGAGCGAGATATAGAGGGAGTGAAGTTATCAGTGACCCAGGATCACCAACTGAAGAAATAAAAGCAACATTTCAATATTATCTTAATTATGTGAATGCAGGTCTATGGAGTCAGTGTTCTATGTGAGAGAAGGGAATAATTTTGTTAACATGACATGTGTGGAAACATCAATATAATGTTGCATGAATGCAAATAATGGCAACAGTAGTTTTGTTTCTACACCCACCTGAATCATATTGACAATTTCCACCTTGTTGAAGAACATGAACGAACTGAGTGTCGAGAGCATATTCTCCTCGAACATCGATGGCGTTGGCAGTATGACATCCTGGATATATTGTACACGGTATGTCTGATGTATCTTCTGTATCAGATCACTGTTGTTTAGCGAGATCACCTCACGAAAGTGTGCCTGTGTCCGAAGATAATCACGATGGTTGGACTTCTGTGGTAATGATGGATCATATTCTAACACACCAACCACATCAAAGATCATGTCATCGGCAAACATGATCTCAAACAGTGCATTCTTGTTCAGCAGAAATATACTCTTGAAGATGTTGTACAGGTGATGCAGACCATCAATGTTCTCCAGGTCCTCACACATGTGAAATATGTCAATTAGTTTCTGTATGTAGCTGTCATTCTCAATGGCTAGTGCCAACTTTTCTCGACGAATCGGCGACAGAAGCACACTGTTGAACAGTTCTGAGATCTCTTCCAGCTTGCTAAGTTCACAAGCGGGTAGTTCACATGGCAGGGCTGTGTCAGATGGCTCATCAAAGCGGTCATCTTCAACTTCTTCCGATTCCTGTTCGAGATCCTGGGTGATGTCCACAGATGGATCCTTCCCTTGGACCTATAAAAAATTGTACAAAAGTTAAAAACAATTAACTTACAATTTCAAAGATATTTTTCTGAATAATCATAACATATGATTCAGATTCATACAACACATCATCACAATTTCCAACAAACAGTATCTGCATATAAAACCATCAAGTTGTAAATATTTTTATCCTGATCCATTCCTTAAACATTTTACCACAATGCTGATAAAGAACTAAATTGCTGTTCATGTTTAGATTTGTATTTATTTGGCACCCTGTATTACTTATAAGTGATGTATAAAATGGCAAGTACCTGACAGATCTTCTCCCAGATCTCATCACACCCAGCCTTCTCTTGGAAACTCAATGCAAAATCATAGTTATCCGCCTCCGACCAGACTATCAAGGTATCCTGTCAAACAAAGCACAAAATACATTGGAAATGTGTTGCATAAAGAATGTATTATATAACCAATTTTGACACTATTTGCAACATGAAATTCATGAATCAATAGTACATATTAAACTGGTTCCATGGATGTCTTGTTGCATAGGTTAGTGTCAATTAACTTATTTATGCTCTTCATCAGTGCATGAGGGTACTATTATAAAATTAATACACGACAGTGGTTTTGGCATCGATATTGTAAATTTTGTCTCTGTGAAAAAACGTCAAGTTGACCTCACAAATTTCATTTTATTAAAAAAATCATTTATGTCAGTCATTTCAACACTATCCATTCGATCATTATTTTTTATGATGTCCGATGCTTTGATTCAACTTACTTGTTGTTTCTGATATGCGGTGTGTGACTGTATTTTTGATTCCAGTAATACCAAACCTGAAAACAAGACATCTGTCATTTATAATCATGTGGATTCGTCAATGATCTTACACATTTCTCTTACCCCGACTTACACTTACAGATCTGTGCACAACACCAAGTCTCAGGGTTGGTACCTAGATGCATAGATGAAATTACATTTACAATTTTGAAATGTACCAAAAAACCCTAGAGACAATGGAACGAACTAATATCTTTACAATTCTGCCCATATAGCCAACATTTTCAGATCCAAACAAAGGATTTTTGACTAGATAAACCTAATTTCTTCAGCTTGCACAGTGCCAATATTAATTAAAATGGGCTAATATGATTGGTATGCAGCACACGACAACAATCAGTAAAGGTGGATGAGGTTAATCATCATAAACATGGTTCATGTTGTTTCTGCTATATACCACCAATTGAGACCAAGTTATCTTTTTCACATAACATTTTTGAATCTATAATTTTATACTTCTGTCTCAATGTTGCGATACAGAAACCACCATTAGTAAATAAAACGTAGTCTAGTCTCTAGTCTAGACTACAAAAAAGATAGGCATATATGCACGGGCTGCCATTCTGAGAGTAACTCGAAGTAGAAGACAAATCATCACCACCAGAAGCGCGTCCTGTTGACAGTTGTCAATAATCCAGTGACAGTGTGGAAATACAGAATAATAGTTAATACAAGTACAATCTAACCACACATAATCTAGTATACATGCCCGGCCCGAGTCATGGCGTATTCGGGGTGACTGTCTGTGTTGTACAATACCACACACAAAAACAATACACGTGAAATTAGAAATACCAAGATAAGATATCATCATTAAAATAAGAATATGTGGAATAAATGATACGTTGACCAAATTATACACACCGTCGGTTTCTGATCGAACCAAGAGTGACATTCCCTTCACTTTCTCCACATACACGGATGAGACGTGACCCGTACCACGGTCGTCCCATAGTCGATCCTCGTTTAACATATACAGTTTGACTCGTCTTCGTGTACTTGTATCGGCCATTCTGAATGTCGAATCTTCATTCGCCGAACAACATTAATCAAAGATTATTTTTTCGATGTTGGCGGAATCAACATGCATGGCTTTCACGTCCTACAAACACAAGACACAACGGTTCAAAATATGGCTGGTATCGTTTGGTTATACAAAATAAAATAGTGAAACATCGCATATGCTTGTCAATTATTTATCTGGTTACTCCAGTTGCCATAAGAAATCGGAAATCCTGTCTGGGACACAATAAACACAAACCTCACGTATTACGATAATAAAAATACACTATCATACGTCCGCCATATTGGATTGACAACAACAGATGAACGGGTTCTGCCCACACCAAATCACGGGTTCCCGCGGCAATTTCGCTCACCTCTGTCTGCGTAAGCAGGTGCTCCAACATCATAAATCTTGATAGATTTGCTCGTTCGTTTCGTTGTTTTACGGCATCGAGTTATGATCGATGCATCTATCAGTATCATTAACTAAAAGCGTTTTATAGATTTACAGAAACATTTAAAGTATAATTGGCCAATAGTCTAAATTGCATATGCTTGTAGGCCTACACTAATTATTGATATCCCCAAACTATTATATTTGGAGGCCAGAGTTAGTTAAAGTATGGTGTATTCTGAAGCGTTGAGGTTTGGAATGCAACCTCATTTTTCGTCATGTGTATTGTCCTGTTTTGTGGCATGCAAAACCAGCGTGGATTGTTTGAAGACGATGTAATCGATTTGAATGACAAATAATGTTAAATGTATTATTTTTTCTAAATATTATGTGTCTGCCGTTAGCTTGTTAGCATGTCTCATTAGCTGCTCCATATGCTATGTTCATAGTTATGATATAATGACTTTAGCAGCATTTGATATGAACATATTGTTACTGTGAATCATAACTTACTGGGACATATAGGATCCTTATATTATTGCACATAACTAACTATCATTCAATATATACAGTTCTTTAGTCTATTGTCAGAGGGTAATGTTATATGAGGTAATCTGTCGGGAACCGTATGCTACTGCTAGGCTCTTAGGATTATCTGTCTCTGTTTCGCTATACCTTGTGACTCGATATCACAAAATATTTTGTTAATTTACAACACATTGGGACAGTTTTAATGTTCTTTTGCTGCGGGGTGGAGACGTGCGATGCTGTGTTCAGATTCATCTTCGTAATTCTACGTACAGTAATGTGCTCCAGTTTCAGAAGCAACCGACAAGACCGACAGAGAAACCGATGACCACTGTCCGTTGTGCCGAGCTTATGGCGGTCGCTATTGCCAACCGTGTGTCGGAGGCGTGGATGGCCGAGCAACCCTTCCTACTAGTGTTCTACCTTGCCCAGTACATGCCGGACATCAATCGATGGTACGCTCTCTTCTACCGGCTAGCGTTTCGTTATACAAAAAAACTCATTCGTTATCATGTCCTTGTGTGAGCGTGTGTCGTGGTTATGTGCCGTTTAGTAAATTGTGTATCTAACTATGATTGAGCCAGCGCGTGCGTGTGTGCGTGTGTGCGTGTGTGCGCGCGCCAAACCGTCACCAAGTAATGGGTGGACGATTAACGCAGTTTGGAACAATCGTGCAAAACATTCATAAGATTGCTAACACAGTTCAGACATATGCTATCTTCATCGTCACACGATTGTGATCACACAACTGTGTTGCGTGCTTTGATTGTCAGGTGATGTAAAATCATGTCATTGTGGACCAACTTGAATATTTCTCTATACAAATCCTTTTTTCCTTCAGGATACTCAAGATGTTTGAGAGGAAATCATTGCACAAGGTCCGGGAAGGTCAGCAGTAAGAAGGCATACTGATATAGTAATTTCCTCAGTGATCAGATCTTCGTTATAACATTCTAATATTAATAGGTCGTGTTTTCCTGTTCCAACAGTTGTTATTGCAGCTTCATAGTCATAAAATATCGCCTGTGTACATCAGATTTTGTCTAGACGATTTTTAGGCAAGTTTAATGTTCTAGCTTGTATTACTGTTTCTGGGAGACTCCTCCATGGTTCTGCCATTCTAAGTGGGAATGCAATTTTACTTAGGTTTAGTTTAGCTCTGTGTGACACTTCGTCCTACTTCAGGTTTGGTGCAGATTCATCATCATACAGGTTGTGCATTATCGTATATACTTCTATCATGTCGTCTCTTAGTCGTGAGTAGTATATGCTAGTGTGAGTAGTTTTTAGTAATTTTAGTCTTTCTACACATGGTAGGTCCTTCATACCAGGTAGTTCTTTTGTGGCTCTGGATATTTTCTGTGGCTATTTTACGTTTAATCTCATATGGATGCCGTGCTACTGTGGCATAATCTAAGTGAGATCTAACCATTGTCTTATATAGTGGCAAGAAAATGTGCTTGTCTGGGAATTGGAAAGTTCTGATTATATTGTTCTGGTTGCTTTATTAATCACTTGGCATATGCGATCATCAAATGAAAGCTTTGAATCGATAACTATACTAAAAGTATTTGCTTTTCTGTGGTGTCTAGTGAATGCTTAATATTATTTGTAGCCATGAAATATTTGTTTTCACCTATATCATTTTTCCCAATTTCTATGTGTTTACATTTACCTAGGTGGAATGTTAACAACTCTTTTGTCACTCCTTGTTGTAGTAGTATATCCTGTAATAGATATTACTTGTATTCTGTTGTTTTTCTTATATAAGGACTATTACATTGCGAAATGAAGTTATTAATTAATCCACTCACTCATTGTAGTAGCAGTACTGAAAGCTTTATTTAATGATGGTTACACATCACGTGTTACATCGTGATTTTCAATGGGCCTTCACTCAATACACTCGTACATCCACATTATACAGCTTTAGATCAAATATATAAATTCAATGTTCAACATCAGATAACACTGACAATGCATGTGCAAATAATAACATATTTGGTTTTATGCAACGGTGTGTACAAGAAGATGTCAACTAGTTAATAAAACTATTTTGACACAAATTTGAGTTTGTGACATTCAACTAACCTTCAAAATCGAGGGTGGCATCCACATACACCTATTTGTTATCCCTTGTGTGATGGATCTAGCATGTATTCCTGCTATTAAAAAAAAGTGCAGTTAAAAGTATAACGTCACATGTTGGCTAACCTACTATATGCAGAAAGACATAATTTCGAAAATTAATCTTGACGTTGACCTTGTTTAACCTTCACTCCACAGTTAGAGCACCATTTTACAACTCCATGACATACCGAATTTTGACGGAGATACAATATGCTTTGAAACGGTATGTAACATGGGTTAGTGTATGCAGATAAAGTAGCTACGCAACCATTGTAAGTGTAGAACTTTTGCGGAGTTCTACACTTACAATGTAAGTTTCACGGTAACCTTGTTTAACCTTCACTCAACACCTACTGCACCACTTGATAGCTCCCTGACGTATCCCATATTTACGGGGATACAGTTGACTTTGCTATGGTATACAACATTGCCATAAATAGATAGGTAAAGTAGGTATACGCAACCATTTATATTGTATGACGTTTGCGGGATGACACGATTTCGATTATATATCCCTTGACGGTGACTCTGTTTGATCGTCACTCCACATCTACTCCATCAACTGACAGCTCCATGTCATATCTCATTTTGACTGGGAGAAATAATAACTTCTATTGCGCCTAAATCCTTGGAAACCATGCTCAGAGGCGCATCAAAACAAAAGGATTGGTAAATCTCAAAATCCATAAGCAGTATTCCAGTTGTCAACATATGGGTCAAGGCGCTAGGGAGCTACGGTGGATAAGCAAGGTTGTAAAGATAAGTTCTTTCACACAGTATCTGACTCGTACATATAAATAAAGTAATTACTTTATTACTTTAGGGGTATTGCAAAAAAATCGAATGTTCATCATTTCACGTTGACCTTAGCTCCACTTGTACCATATCAGGTAATACCTCCATATCGTACCTCAGTTTAACAGGGAGATAATAAGCTTTTCAAACATATATTACTTAACCATCTTGTAATTAAGTAAAGTTGATATGCAACCATTGTAATGTTAAGACGATTGTGGAAGCGCACAATTTCGAAAATTCATAATTTGACGGTGACCTTGGATTCCCGCTTGTTACGACAGGGCTCGTTGGGACGGGGAGAGGTAGAGCTTTCAAATGATATCACATTTGGGTTTGTAAAAGGGGCATTTAAATTCATAAAATTAAGCATTTTTAGGGGATTAAATATAGCAGGTTAATTAGATACCAGTAAGTTATGTTTATAAAAAATAAATTTACCAACATAAATGTAGATTTTTATATAGCACAGTATCCCGTCCTCAGTACTGCTTTATGCGCTTTACACTTTACTCTATGGCAGACCTGTTCAATCGAACACCATTTCGACTTCTCTGGGAAGCATTCAGCCATGCTGCAATTAATGCATACAACTATAATGACAGCTTATTACTGCTAGCCAGTCTGTTATTTTAGTCAATTCTGAGTTTATATTGTTGGATGTCCAAGTCATTTGTTTGTTCATCTGTAAAAGTATTTACTGAGCTCAGCAAGGTGGTATCATCTGCATACACTCTTAGAATAAAAAAGGTATAACATTAATAATAGACAACTGAAAAAACATAGTGAAAATTACATTTGCACAGATCCTGTGTATTAATAGCTTGCACACTACTGCATACATCCTAGTATAAAAATAATAAGGTATGATAATATTCATAATAAACAGCTGAAGAAACATTGTAAAAATTACTAGACATAAAGAGTCTTTAGAAACAAGAGTGTTCACACTGATGGCAGTGGCGTTATCCATGGGGAATAAAGTTCGTAATGATGGGTTGTATCGGTCCATTTTCCATCTAACTAACACTCGTACAAACCCCCCAGCTGTTGCTCTGTGGTGACGGTTACCTTTCTGCCAATTGCCAGCTAGCAGACGAGATTCGACCGTGTGTGGTCTAAGTGGCTGTCACATTTGGCGCTGTTCGCGCTTTGGACAGGAGTTCACTGCGTCGTTTTGTGAGGTTTTCAATAATGACAATCTTTGTACGTGTCGGAGCATACGACGTCAGCTTCAGCCTTCACGATGACAGCCCTCGGTTTGACGTTCGTCTCGCCGGTCAGCCTGCCGAATCGGTGGCTCCTGTCGATGCAGTTGCGGTCGATCCAACTTGCTCTTGCAGATCCTTGCCACGGCTTCAGTCGTATCCTTCTCGTTTTCCGGTATACCGTAGAAAACGAGACAGTTTCGCCGGCTATACTGTTCGAGACTGTCTGTCTCATCCCGCAAATTTCGTTATGCTTTTCGAGCTCGCCGACTCGCGCGTGCAGTGCTGCGGTCGCCTGCGCCGACTTCGCGCTATCCACGATGGCCGCCTCGTACAGCTGCTGCTGCATCTGTAATCGACGTGACGATAGCTGTTATTATCTCCGCGTCGTTTTCCAGCAGTCCGACGATCGCCAACTGTACGTTGTTGTGGACGAGCGGATGTCGCCATCTTGGCTAAGCTGTTTCCTTGGTGAAGTTTCTTCTCGCGACTCTGGTTTTGCGTCCACTTTTTTGTTAGATTTTCTTCCCGTCATCTTTTTTATCGTAGTGTTCGCTGTTTATTAAAAGGAATAAAAACACCTATTGTTTGAATTCATATTACTTGGCTTAGGCTATTTTCATAGCAGCTCTGACAATAAGCGCGAGTCTGACCGTTATTTCCAGAACAGATCTCGACGTGTACGCACGTGCACTTAGTAATATGTTTATTGTATATACGTGAACGGACTAATTATTTTAAGTAAATGCGACGCTGTTGAATCATTTCGTGCATGTTTTTGACTTTCTTGATGGGGAAATTGAGAAAAGATTTATTTTCAGACCTGTTCTGGAAATAAGCGCGAGTCGGACCGTTATTTCCAGAGCAGCTCTAGACGTGTACGCACGTGCACTTAGGAATATTTTCATTGTATATACGTGAACGGACTAATTATTTAAAGTAAATGCGACGCTGTTGAATAATTTCGTGTGTGTTTTTTGTTGACGATCTTGATGGGGAAATTGACAAGATATTTATTTTTAGAGCAGCTCTGAAAATGAATAATAATGTTACTGTTATAAAAGAAGACATGAAACAACTTGATATAAATGATATATATCGCGTAATGAGCATTTCTGTTTTATTAAACTTAAGTAGTTAAGAAACCATGTAATTAATAAAACACGTAAACAAGTTTAATTAAAACGAAAACTGTATCACAGACATCAAAAGACGAAGTACTTCCACAGCATAACCCCATGCAATGACATAGCATAACTGCAGTGAAACGTTAATTACAGAATATATATGGCGCGGTTCATAAATTACAATTGGCGTGCTACTAAAATACCTGTCTATATGACATTCATTTGTTTCACCATTTAAAACCATGTTTCTTTATGCATATGAGTCTTACTCTCCCCATCTGCAAAAAAATGTAGAAATTACATAAACAACGTTGCAGGCAATGGACCTGTCTGCATCACATATTTCATATGTATAATTTTTTCATTTTTGTGTTTTATAACACATATAACGCTACATGCCACAGCAGTGTGTATTAAAGCTGAACAGTATAGAAATATTACATATGAATTTTTTTTTGGAATACACATATTGTATTTTTTTTAATGAGATCTCGTTTGTTTAAAAACATGTAAAAACTTTGCTATGTGCAAAAACAAATGCCCAAAAGCAACAATGAATTGAGAATGTTATCAGTTTAGGAATATCTTAAGAAAGTAAACCAAACACTGAAAAGTCAGTCTGTCTACTCTGGAAAGAACTGTAGCAAATTATTGTATGTCTCGATTTTACTATTGTGTGTGTGTGTGTGTGTGTGTGTGTGTACATATGTATATATATATATATATATATATATATATATAAGCCATTCCAAGCTAATGTACACATCATACAATAAAGCAAATTTCTTATTTCACAACTATGAAAGTTGTCCACATGGTCAGTTATCAGTTGTCAGACCACACCAAAATCTCAACAGTTTATGAGTGCACACATGTTTCTGTGATGTACCTGTTGTTCAGTGCATCATTATCTCTTTTGCAGACGACTAGTGTATCCACTACAATAAAACCGAACTGGCTTCCTTCTGATTTTTGCACAGGTGTAATGCCACCAGGCCAAACAATTCTCACATTCTACCCAATGTTGTACTCCTTTTGGGTATGCAAGTCGTACTTGCATATGTTTCCTTTTGACTTTCTTCCCCGAAGTACATAGCGCCTGTACTCTGGCTTGGGCTTGACCCATGATGGCAGTAGGCACGCCTTTTGCCAATGCTTCAGCATTCTACAATTACTTCAAACTCAATATTACATGCAATTTTTAATTTAATATATTAATTTAAAAACCACTATGATTGCGTGTTGTTTTGTATTGATGATCATAAGTTATACAAAAAGATACATAGTGTTACGTTTAAAAATTAATGAAATATGATTTTAATACTTTCACTGTACATGTTCATAACAGTGTTTAAGGTTACACAAACACCTCTTTCTCACACCATAGTGAAAACGTCAAGAGTGGCGCCACCAGGTGGTACTTGTTTGTCGTTTCACAGTTTCAAGTGTGACGTCCCCAAAATTCGCAATTTCCATTTTATGAATGAATGAATCTTTATTTCGGCAAACAATCATGTTAACAGTAGTGATGATTTCATCATATAAATGTACAATTGTTGGAAATTGTACATTTAAAAAAAGTTTTGTCCTATGCATGAATTAATGTTTAACTAGAAGTTAGTTATATATCCATATAACGGTGATTTTTTTGGTTAAAGGAACACTGCAGTGCAGGAGGAAATTCCGCTGCTGTCACTGGTTTACAAGAAAGTTACATGAACTTTTAATGTTATGTAAATAATGTCTACATCTGAATGAATAGTAGTCTTTTTATTGTCGTACTTTAATCATATTCATAAAGCTTACCATAAGGACAAATATCCCACAGCTTGAAGTGTCCGCCTGCGGTCTGCATGGCACTTTACATGTCTCGCAGTGTGCCAGTTCAGCCTCAACAGTCTCAGAGCGCTGCTTCATGTAGTCTCTTCAATAAGAAAGTATCATGCATGTTAGCGTATGAAAATTCTTTTAAAATTCTATTTAAATATCAAATTAAAACTACTTTTCTTATACATAAAGATGGCACTGTTTGAAGTGAGGTACTTATGTATTCAGTTAAATAGTAAATTATTAACAACTGCAAAACATTTTCACTGTTTTAAGGGGAGATGTGGCATTATTTGTGCCCTGTTCCTTTCTTATTTACAATACCTCATTCTATGCAATATTGAATGTATATTTTATACATTGTCATTATTTTTTTTAGTTAAATTTGTTTTGGCAAAACTATTTTTCGTTACAAGTACTAATTTCACCCCAAAACAATAAAATATACAAAATATATAGCTTCTATATTCCGTAGAAAAGATCACACGGAACACATCTGTCAAAATTTAATTGATGTGGCTTCATCATTATTTCTGGAAATGTGATGCTTCAAATTTGGAAAAACATGTTTTAGCAAATGTGTATGACAGCTGTCAGAGTGGGTAATGTTATTTATTACAAGACAGAAACATGCTTTACCCATGAATATAAGTTATTTAGAGGTATGTAGATGTTAAAAAAATAGTTTTATTAATAGTAAACATAAAATGCTATCAGAATACAACAGAAACATGTTTTGAGTATTTTTGTCTAAAAGTTTAGCTGCAGTATCTGTCCTTAAATTATGAAAAAGTCTTTCTTCATAATAATTACCAGTGTTACAATAGTAAATATTAATTATATATTAATTATGTTGCACTTTGTGAAACTGTACTTACTTCCAACCATTGATGAATGTTGCAGTCTCTGCATCATACGTGGTTGACTGCAAGGAGTTCAGAACATACACTTGTTTTTTCTCTGTGTCAGCAGCAAGGAGCATCCAATGCTCTTCTGCATCCACTTCTTGTGGATCTGTAGCCCCGTAGCAGCACAGTGGTACTACGACATACTTGAATGTGGTGTAGTGTCTCTGTGAAACAACATAACACATTTCTATGTCATTACTGACGATTCATATAATTATCATGCATTGTTACATGACACCTACATGGCAACCATATATGACTTTTTAAATGCAATTTGTAATAGTTACACTAATACATGTAAACTTTCAAAGCATAGGTGGTAAGAAAATAATAATTTATATTTACTAAATTTAAGTTTCATTTCAACAAATATCAAACTAAATATTTGTTATTAATGTAATTAGTGATGTAAAAGACGAAGACGACTAAATTAACACATATATCCTTTGTTACCATGCAGCAGGAACTGTTCTGATGTACAGTATACAAACACAGCAAACAGTTTCCATTTGTTATTATGTCAACTTTAGTGCTGATTTCTTGAAAGTTCCTAGTTGCATTGTACTTTGGCAGCAATTGGTGTACCCTTTAAAAGTAACAACTATACAGATATGGCGAATTCTTGTGAATTGATTGCATTACCTTTCTTTAGGGTGGCCATAGAATCATTCCTGAAAGTTTGGCGCCCGAGGTGCAACCTTTGTAAAAAACACATTTACACACATCACAACATACACAATTAAGCTAGCTCGAAAATAGTGATACACTAATGTCGAAAAACATTATATTATGCTGTTACAACGATATTTTAGGAAATATTTATCACAAAGATCCCAATTCCCATGACAATATTCATATTAGTGTTACATGTATCAAATATGACAATCTGCTCTCTATCATGTACATGCAAAATTTACATAAAAATGCTGTAATACATATTAAAAACACTTACTTTCTCAAACATCCAATCACACCCCGATTTGTTTGCCCATTTCAGTGTTATGTGGCTTGGTAGAGAGAACACCTTTCCGGAGTTGTCTTGCATCAGCATATTCAAATAACCATTCACCACCCAAAAACATACATTATAATTATATTGAAGCTGTGTGTTATCACTGTGCATAGATTATGCCAGAACAATACCTCTGGCCAATCAGGAACTACACCACAGTCACTGCAGAGTTAGGAGGCTGCCTCCCCCCAGGGCATTAACCTTTCTGCACAGGTGGCTATATGTTCTCTCTCTCTCCTCCCTGCAGGGGGAGCTGCCCAATCATAAAAATTGTCCATGGGGCATGGGAAAAGAAGCTGACCAATCATCAACACTAGCCCAGTACTTTAGTTGACCCAGGAACACGTCTGGTCAAGTCAAATATCCTGATCTTTCATCCTGTTTTCAGTGTGTTGCAGCTGGAACCAGACAGATATGACCGGACTGTCCCATTTTTGTCATATTATATAAATTTGCTGCATTTATTACATGAGTTTTTGTGTTTTTGTGTTGTTTGCAGAGTTTTGCAAGCATAGCTTGCCTGCTGATTGTTTATTCTTGTGATAACAAGTTATTATTGTAAATAGACTAAAGCCAATGTCTGTTGGGTGCTAACGTTAATGTTCTGGTAAAAGTACATGAATTCATTACAATCTACTTACATTGTCATTGAGCCATGTTGTAGGTTTCAAAGTGTCAGTGTCAGCCGATGTCAGATTGTAATTGTCAACCACCAGTGATTCTGGAAGTAGATCTGTTACTTTGGCACTTGTCTGTAGATGGCTTGGTGATATCTGCAGGGTCTCTACTAGGTCTGCAGGATCCACCCTGTATCTAACAGAGAGCACTAGTATAGCTGATGCTATGGAATATGTATTTATTGAATAGCCTGAGTTAGGTCACGACTGAGGTTTGGATAGTCATCGTCATTTCCGTCCACCTCCATTATCATTGAAGCTATTGGATTCATTCGCCTTAGCCTCTTGAAGTGCGCCAGATTTCCAGCGATGAACTTTGGCATCACGTGCTTCGATGCCGCTTCAACCACTCTGATGACTGACGACTGTTTGAAGTCTGCCAGCGACAACAACTTCTGGGATTTTTGTTCTTTGGATATCTTGACTTGCCTTTTCTTCTTTACTGCACGTGACTTTTTCTTGTGAAGACCCATTGCAGTGTAGTCACTTCCCTTGGGACGGCCACGTGATGCTGGCTTGTCTACTAGAGTCATGTTTGATCACTTTAGTCTCAGAACCTTTTTGAATTTGTATGGTGTCTTTCGCTGTTGCAAAGACGAAATACCTGGGCCCTGTAAACAGTATAAGTACACACACGTAGTTAGTTGGTGCCTTATGAAATTTTCATGTATAACAAAACATATATTCTTTTATTACTTATATGGCAATTATTGTATATTTAACTACATAACATCTCACACCTACACAACATTTTTATGTCAAACTTTATATTTAACTGGCCACAAATTGGATGTCAAAATGTTTTTTTTAATGTAATTCCACCATATTATTATACTTGTATCTTTACATGCAAGACATTTAACTACTACAAAAATAATTATACCTAAGTAAATGTTATTCATTAATGATTATTCCAGATATTACACAATGAAGTGCATTATGCAAGATATTTAAGGTATAATTGACAGACATTTATAAAACAAATTTGCATTCATACAAAGTATATCTGTGGAGCATGTACACTATGAAAATATGCTTTTTAATTTTGCTTTCAGCTTACCCTTGAACTACTCAGGAAAGTGTAACATTAATCAACAGTTTAAAAGTAATCTTTAACATTATTTACATTTCCCTTACCCACTTGTACTGGTGACGGTACTCGTTTCTCTCTTGCCGGCTCAACAGACGTCTGCGGACTGGCGTCTCGACCTAAAGAGACATTTAGGACATCATGAGATATGCTCACAGTCATGCATGTTTCGGTTTCAAATATAAAAACTCGCTGAAACTGAAAACATGGCTGTCATATTATGACATGATAACAGTCATGTAGGTTTTAAATATAACAAAATCTCGCCGAAATAAAAAATTAATTCAATATTTCATATTGATGTAATGGATTTTTTATAAACTGGCAGTTAGGCTCACTGTACATACCATACCACATGTATTAAAAATAAAAAAAATTCAGATTCACTGTCCCAATACTTATGGACACAAACGAGCTGACGTCATATTGTCCCCATTTATTACTCTGGGCCGTTGTCATTTTTGCCTAAATTTGATACCTCAATGCGTTAGTTCCTACATTCAATATCATACCAGGCATATTTATGTTACGAAAATATTGCATCTTAGTGCACTTTTGAGGTCCAAAGAGTGACCCAGTTTGCTTCAACATACTCGGCTAAATCGCTCCCCGCATAATGCCGGGTGGCAGTAGTGCAGCAGTGATTGTAAATTGTAATGCAACTGTTTTTATTACGTGTCCGCATCTGGAAAAAACGTGGATACTAGCTCGTCAGAAACACAAATAATTGGTGTCCCAATACAAAAGGAAAAGTAAGTATTTTTCTAAATTTTTAGGGTGTCCCAATACGTACGGTAAATATGGTACTTTATAGTACTTCATATCTTATTAAACCTAATTTGTTACTTACCATCAATTCTGTATGACTTGATGATTCATGAGCCTCATCGTCTATCAGGACAACGTGAATACTTGCCGGATGTCCACTAGTTGAATAGTTGTGTGAGCTGTGCAAACTCTTTGGTGAACTGTGGCATAGAGTGCTCACAACAAACTCTTTGGTGAACTGTGGCATAGAGTGCTCACAACAAACTCTTTGGTGAACTGTGCCATAGAGTGCTCACAACAAACTCCAGCGATGTGCTTGCACAGATTGAACATCTTTGTGAATTTGGGAGATTTCGTTATTGGCTTCACTGGCTGCTTTTGTTGCTTTGTCACACTGACAGAACCAGTGACAGGAGGACATGTTACCATCCGCAGCCATCTGTCATGCACAAGCTTCTCATGAAAGAGAGACATGTTGACATGCAGTCTCACAAGGACAATGTGCTTGCATGGGAGCATTGTGGTTTTGAAAATGGGGCAATCACATTTCAAACAAGGCTCCATTATTTTCTATGTTGCTGATGGTGATGATGTACTTCGAACCATGTATCCACCATCTGTGTGTTCAACCTTTGCTCCTTTCTTCAGCTTGTGCGCTGTAACAATTATTCTTTGGATATCACGTGCCGCAACATCTGTGACAACTGCCTTGTACTCTTTAAGAGCATCTTCCAACTCTTTGTTACTGACTGCCCTCGTCATGTGATTGCGCAGTGCATTGTGGTCCCGGATCACATGCACTCCCTCGTTGTACAGCTGCAAACCATGCACCATTTCGTTGACGGATTGCTTTGCTGACAGGAATCGCTTTAGCGCCGAGTGTTATGCCGCGATCCTGTTTGTGGTTTGATTGCCGAGGTGACCATTTGCATCGACAAAATACCGAACCCACGTTGACTTTACTGTGTTCCAGTTCTTCATAAAGTATTTGTAGAACTTGTCTGGGGCCACTTCCTTAAGTGTGAACAAACGGCTGTCATATTGTTTGCTCGATGTTGCATACAACATTGCCTGCAGTTCCTTTCGCAGTCTCTCCCTGTCTTCTGATGATGATTCCATGGCAGCCGTTTCCTACCGGAAAGTCTTGGCCACATGGAATGAACAGAGGATTATTTGTACATCCGGCAGTGTTCTCTGCACGACACCAAGGGGGTTGAAGTCTTTGTCCACGACGACGCATCTTAATTTCATCTTAATGGCAGGAACATCACACACAAGGCATTCAACAAAAAACCTTATGTTATCCTCCGTTCGGTTGGATCGGTTCCCATCTTCAATTAAAGCACTAACAAGTGGCATTCGCCGGTCATTCAAATTGTATGTGGTGTCAATGTCCACTACCTCGCAGTACCGTTCAGCCAACATTTTCATTGATGATGTTTGTAGGAAGACTGCTTCGAGGTGATTATCATCGCTTGTCTTCACATGGATCGTTGATGCTGGATCATTATCGAGAATGGCCTCCAACTCACACAACAGCTTCTCCTCCTCTTTAGGTCCCCCTCGTTTCTGGATCATTATCGAGAATGGCCTCCAACTCACACAACAGCTTCTCCTCCTCTTTAGGTCCTCCTTGTTTCTGGATCATTATCGAGAATGGCCTCCAACTCACACAACAGCTTCTCCTCCTCTTTAGGTCCTCCTCGTTTCTGGATCATTATCGAGAATGGCCTCCAACTCACACAACAGCTTCTCCTCCTCTTTAGGTCCTCCTCGTTTCTGGATCATTATCGAGAATGGCCTCCAACTCACACAACAGCTTCTCCTCCTCTTTAGGTCCTCCTCGTTTCTGGATCATTATCGAGAATGGCCTCCAACTCACACAACAGCTTCTCCTCTTTAGGTCCTCCTTGTTTCTGGATCATTATCGAGAATGGCCTCCAACTCACACAACAGCTTCTCCTCCTCTTTAGGTCCCCCTCGTTTCTGGATCATTATCGAGAATGGCCTCCAACTCACACAACAGCTTCTCCTCCTCTTTAGGTCCTCCTTGTTTCTGGATCATTATCGAGAATGGCCTCCAACTCACACAACAGCTTCTCCTCCTCTTTAGGTCCTCCTCGTTTCTGGATCATTATCGAGAATGGCCTCCAACTCACACAACAGCTTCTCCTCCTCTTTAGGTCCTCCTTGTTTCTGGATCATTATCGAGAATGGCCTCCAACTCACACAACAGCTTCTCCTCCTCTTTAGGTCCTCCTCGTTTCTGGATCATTATCGAGAATGGCCTCCAACTCACACAACAGCTTCTCCTCCTCTTTAGGTCCTCCTTGTTTCTGGATCATTATCGAGAATGGCCTCCAACTCACACAACAGCTTCTCCTCCTCTTTAGGTCCTCCTCGTTTCTGGATCATTATCGAGAATGGCCTCCAACTCACACAACAGCTTCTCCTCCTCTTTAGGTCCTCCTTGTTTCTGGATCATTATCGAGAATGGCCTCCAACTCACACAACAGCTTCTCCTCCTCTTTAGGTCCTCCTCGTTTCTGGATCATTATCGAGAATGGCCTCCAACTCACACAACAGCTTCTCCTCCTCTTTAGGTCCTCCTTGTTTCTGGATCATTATCGAGAATGGCCTCCAACTCACACAACAGCTTCTCCTCTTTAGGTCCCCCTCGTTTCTGCAATGTACGAATGTTGTGAATATCCTTTCTGGTTAGTATCTTTCCTGACTTCTCAGACAGGTGTCTTCGCAAATGTTCAACATTCACACCCAAAGAAAGCATGTTGGCCGCTTCTGCTTTGACATCGGGGGGGGGGGGGGGGTAAGCGACGGCTCTCTGGGTACGATGCTTTGATAGCCTATGAGACATAATGGCTGTGTTCCAATTTCACGTCGCGTACAACCAATTCTTGACTGTCACGTGTTGCAACAACGTACAGTGTAGCAGAACACTGTCTTATACGTTCTGAAAAAATTTATTTGTAGCATAAATTCGATTTTAAACCCGTCTTTGTGGCGATTCCCGCGGAAAAAAATATAATGCGCTAAGCAATCACATGGTATTGTGTCGTCACACATGACATATACTCGCATCAGGCAGACCCTTTCAATGCATTCAGAGCATGTTCACTAGGATTGCTTTTGGGTCGAAATAAGCGTCAGAATGAGTTATTATGCGATAGTCCGATGTAATAAAACATTAGTCATCTTAGAGGAAAAAGCGGTTATCTTACGGTTCCACATGAATTCATTTTTATTCAAAACAACGAATGTGAATGGGCCTACAAGCCGGCGAGGTTTCGCTGACCTTCGGCTCGTTTTCAGAATAATTATATTGATTGCAACGCACGGGAGATAATCTACACTAATAAAAATACATAGCAAACACATATAGGCATACCGAAAATTCGCCAAAAATATGCATATCTGAAGAAGGCCAATTGCACAGCATAAAATATGGAATTATTAATTTATTGAATTCTTAATATTTTTTTCTTGGTGGAAAGAAAAATATACAGCAGGATGTAACATAATATGAATTCAAGCGATATGTGTTTTTATTTCCTTTAAATACATTTTAAAAGTATTAGAAAAATCAAATACTTTTTTGAAATAATTATAGCATTTAATTACGTCAATGAAAACTGTTATCACAGCAGTGCTTAATTAAATTGTTGCTTAGTTTAGGCAGTTGATACCGATCACTCGTGTTACTTATCACGGTGATCACGGAGACATGACATTCACTGAGAGAAACTGGCCTCCCCATAGCTCTTTTATTAGCTGACCAACTGCAGCCATTGCATACTTTGATCATTAATTCAGCTTTAACTTGGGTCATTGTCAGATGGATGATCAGTGTCAGGTTAGCAAGCATTTAATTGATAATGTGTGGCTTAATGTAATTTTATTGAAAGACAGTGTCATAGTTTAGTGCATCAGTGGGCACAGGAAATGGAAAACAGGATTAACTTATCACAGTGGAAAAATTTAACAATGTGTGACCAATTAGAGCATTGTACTATTGACTTAATGAACTCCCTTAATTCTGGATAAACTGTGGTCAAGCATAGCTCTTTTTTGTCATTATTTATTATGCACAGGCACGAGGACGTCAAGAGAATTAGAAAAGTATTTGAAAAGTACTTGAAATACTTTTAAAAAGTATTTGAATTTGACATACACAAAATGTATTTGCATTTGAATTGTCAACAGTATTTGCATTTAAATACTTTTATATGTATTTGACCCCATGTCTGATATACAGGTAATTCCAGCGTTATGGACATGGCACTTTGCATACAAAACCTATTTTTTATGTTGAATTGTGTCAATATGATGTTTTGTTTACAATACTGCATATTAATTAATATCGGTACAAATTAATTAGTAATTTTTATTGGTCAACGAAAACTGTTACAGACATGGCATGCTGTGGAATCTGTACCAGTAACATAACCAGCAACAGCGGATGCTGGGTTGAAATTTCAGCCCAATACATGCACTACTAACGGCGATGAGGGTGCAATAACAAACAGTGAACGACCCGTTTTATAATATAGATATATTTGTAGATGGCATAATTATCTTTACGATGATATAGAAAAACATGCAATTCCGCGGCTGGATCTCCACATACAACCTTTTAAAATATTGAGTCCCCCAAGTTCTTCACCCCGGGACGAATTTTTAAAATGTATCAATCTACGAACCATCTCAATGGGCCTGCTAGATCACATGCAGAATTTCAGCCCGATACATGCAAAACTGACGGAGATGTGGGGGCACAAACAAACAGAGAACGAATTGTTTTATAATATGGATTAAAGCTAAGATTCTAATTTCAAGACTTCAACGAAGGCGAAACATTATGCTCACTGAAATATTTTTTAGATTTTTTTATTTAAATTATATATTTTTTTTTAATATACATTTTGACTCCATAAAAATCAGACAATTTTTGAATTATCACTTATTTATACGCCCAAAACCTGTAACGAACTTAAGTATTAAGTGTATTTTATAATTGGCAAACAACAAAAAATGCTTAATTTGATTAAGGATTGTTAAAGCTGACATTTTTTGTTGAGTCATTGCCAATAAAACCTTCAAAAAAGTATTAAAAAAACATTGAGTCAATATACTAAGTTTTGTTATTTTTGTAAACTAGAATGTACATGACATACTTGATGAGCATTTTTTTAATGCAGGCCATAAATAAAATGAAATTATTACAAACTAGATATAGCTAACGCATTTAACACATTGTTTACCTACATCAGCAGAAAACTCTAAATAACATAACATACTCGGGAGATAAAGATTTCAAGCACTACCTTGACACAAATTTTGTAACTGCAAATTCGTACTCAATAACGTCGACGAACTAATTGTACAAAAAAACAGACAACCTTCCGTCTAAAAACAGTACTGGGTGTGATTCCATTTCAACTAACTCACTCAAACAAATCGCACCAAAACCAAAAAAGTATAAAAATAAGTCATTCCCCTATTTTAAAATGGTGACCCATCAATAAACAACAAAGACAACAACTATAGACCAATCTCTCTTCTACCAGTTATATCAAAAGTATTTGAAAAAAATGGTTGGAAATCAACTATCGTCCTATTTTGATAGTAAATAACTGTTTTTGCAAATCTCAATATGGCATCCGCTCTGGTCATTCAACTGAATATGCTGCATTATACCCAGTAGGCCGAATAACAAGCGACATTATAATGAGGTACCATGATTAAGCATATTCCTCAACCTTTCTAAGGCATTTGACACTTTAGACTATACATATTACTTTGTAACTTAAAACACTATGGTATTGATGGGGTATCTCTGAAACTTTATGAAAGTTATTATAAGTGTGTATATATATATATATAAGTTAACATAATATATACAAATTGGTGATGTAAAATCAGATACCTTATCACTAGCAACTGGCTCCATTCTTGGACCAATTCTCTCCCATTGGTTGCATTCAATATAATGATTCTGAAAACGAGCCCGAGCTCGGCGAAACCTAGTGACTTGTAGTTGTAGGCCCATTCGCATTCATTGTTTTGAATAAAATTGGATTCATGTGGAACCGTAAGATAACTTCTTCTTCTTCTTCCAGAAGAAGAAGTTATCTTAAGATAACTGCTTGTTCCTCTATGATGACTAGTGTTTTATTACATCGGACTATCGCACAATAACTAATTCTGACGCTCGTTTCGACCCAAAAGCTATCCTTGTAAACATGCTCTGAATTCATAGGTGACGTCACGATACCACGTGATCGCCCAGCTATTTAAAAAAAAAAATTTGCGGGAATCGCTACACAGACGCGTTTAAAATCGAATTTATGCTACACATGTATCTTCTGTATTTGTTTTATGTTGTCAAATGTTACATACAATGTTAAACTTTGTGTACACATGGAAAACGGATTTTAGCTAATGCCCTGTTTTTATTTCCTTTAATAACAACTCATTACGGAGATCTTCGCGGATTTTCGAGGACGGCTATGCCTATGAGATGGTATTACAAGATGAAGTGCTAAGATATTTGTTAGCAAATGCATCATTTATCAAAAATAACGTATGAAATCACATAAAGTAACACATATTAGGTATAGCAAGTATACTAATAAGCAAATGTTGTTCATGGTATGCATACACTTTTCTAAAATGGCAATTAACTCAGAATGCAACTTGCATTGGCATGGGCCATGGCATGGCAAGTTTAAGCATTATCAGTGTTCAAACTGCAATAACTAAAAAGTAAACAAAATGCCAGAGTACATCCAGCGACACATTTACAGGTAAGATTATTATTTTTACGGTGATATAAACAATTAATTCCGCGTTTGCAATTTCAGGTACGGCTTTAAAACACAAACCCCCATAGGCATAGACTCTGATAGAGTATCTAGATGCGCGCCATGCTAAATCCAAACGGCCACAATGTGTTTTACTTTAACGTCCACAATGGTCGCTAGGTGGCGCAACAAACTGTACTGAACATGTACAGAAAAACGCAACCAAAGGGGCATTGAACGAGAGGAACAAAATAATTTAAACAGCAGAAAACTATATTTTTTAAGTATATTTAATTCAGATTGGGAATCAAAACAATTTCTCTTAGTCTTCAAGTGATGTCACACAAACAGTGGCGCCACGTCCCGGATTATGGATAATCAAGGCGTACAAATTCCGTGGTTTGTTTACATTAAACTGCCCAGTTTGTAAGTTTTCATCATTTGAATATTCAGCTTCAACATTGCGAAAACATGACTCTTAGACTTAGGGGAATGTTGTAAGGGAGAGACAGAGGAGTAAACGAAAGCCTTATAAAGAGATCAACACTATTTATTATGTGTATTTTACTTGAACATTTCACAATTCCCTAATATCGCCCACACCCGACTCCGGCGTAGGACAGTTAAACTGAAGGCTTCGTAAATTAAATGTAATGCACTGACAACTTAACAAGTTGTAATAAATAAATAGGAAGTTTTGAAAGAAGAATAATTAAATTAAAGAAAGCACGACTCAACACCTATAAGTTCCACCACGGACTCATACACATCGATTCAAACCACACACTGATCACCCAAGAAGAAACACCCGATACACCAATGCTCTCACCTATAACATCCCATATCACCGGACAGCCTACAGACAAAAGACATTCTTCCCAAGAACCGTACCAGAGTGGAACAGCCTTCCTCATGAAATCACCAAAGCTCCTGCTCCTGCCTCCTTTGAGACCAGTGTCTGCACTCTCCTAAAATTCTGATGTGTTAACGAAAGTGGGTAAATGAAAGCTGGAGCTGTGCCTATAGGATATTCTATAGAATCCTATAGTTTAAGACAACCTATAGGTTTTTTTTGTAGGAATCTGTAGAAAACTATAGAATATTCTATAGAATTCTATAGTTTTTATAGAACCTATAGTTTTCTGTAGGATTTTAGAGAAAACTATAGAATCCTTTAGTTTTTAGAGAACCTATAGTTTTTTGTAGGATTTTATAGAAAATTATAGAATATTCTATAGAATCCTATAGTTTTTAGAGAACCTATAGTTTTTTTGTAGGATTCTACAGAAAACTATAGAATATTCTATACAATCCTATAGTTTTTAGAGAACCTATAGTTTTTTGTAGGATTTTATAGAAAACTATAGAATATTCTATAGAAACCTATAGTTTTTAGAGAACCTATAGTTTTTGTGTAGGATTCTACAGAAAACTATAGAATATTCTATACAATCCTATAGTTTTTAGACAACCTATAGTTTTTTGTAGGATTTTTTAGAAAACTAGAATATTCTATACAATCCTATATATTTTAGAGAACCTACAGTTTTTGTTGTAGGATTCTACAGAAAACTATAGAATATTCTATACAATCCTATAGTTTTTAGAGAACCTATAGTTTTTTGTAGGATTTTATAGAAAACTATAGAATATTCTATACAATCCTATATATTTGAGAGAACCTATAGTTTTTGTTGTAGGATTCTACAGAAAACTATAGAATATTCTATAGAATTCTATAGTTTTTAGATATATTTTAGTTTCTGTGGAAACTTTTAACCACTGTATGTATTTTTTTGTTATGTACATGTGGTGGATGTTACATAGAAATATATATATGTCAGTATGTTGTAAATTAAAACGATGCTACTGTATTATTTTATACCGAAACATTATTGTTATGAATACCGCATCCCATAATGTTATTACCCGTGAGTCATTTCGGCGCGTAACGTTTAATTTCAAACAGAAGAAGGCGAGACGACCTAGCGCGAAGTCGGTAGATTGCGGACAGAGTCATTATAATGAAGACATTTCGGCCATTCATGCCACGAGACAAACGGTAGGACGTTGCCAAAGATTGCTGTGTGTTGGTTTTATAACTATTTGATCCACAGAGTAAAATACTGTTAACAATATTACGAAATAGTTATAGACAGACAGCCGTTTGCGTAACCGCCAATTCCAACCTGCATCGATGCAACGATTTTACCTCGTTTTCTATACCAAATCGATCATTCCATCACTCCATATTGTTTGTGTATGTCAATTATTGTTTGAGGTACACACCGAGCATTATTTTCTTATCAATTATTTTACATTTAGCCAGATGGTAAAGTGGCCTCGACCCACTAGAGTAGATTTGCCTCAATTGTCGCTCATTTCGTTGTACGTACTAAGTTCTTACCTTAAGAACGGTCAATAATTGCCCAAGTTGAGCACTGAGACCGTCTCAAGGTTAGTTTTCTGTAGTGGTATTCCATTGTCTATTGATTTTGCTGCTATTGTTGTTGCTGTTGGCGTTATTGCTATTTTTTCTCTATCTTGTCTTTTCCGGTTTGCCTAGTCTAGGTAACCAACTGCATTGCCATGGCCACGTGAATGAATAATAAAAACAAGTAAAATGCAACACAGACTGTTAAAAAAATACCCTAAACTAAATGACAATAGAATGCAAATATGTGATCGATGATATGTGTGTTTCAAGTTCATACGTTTTTAAGTTTTTACTTTTTTTGTGATGCATAGGTATAGCCATAGGCCATAGCCAGCTAGGGACTAGTGTAGCCTGTAGGTATATAATTAACATTTTTAGATATAGACATCAAGTCTACACTAATGTATGAAATGCCTAATGGCAATGCCAATGATTTAAATAACTATTTATTTTAATAACAATATTAACAATTTAGTTGTCTGTTTGTTAATGTTACTAATCCTGGTAATAGTGATATATATAAAGGTAGATTACTGGGTAACCGATTACTGTCACAGTACTAGACCTACTTGTTAAAAAAATTATATGGTTACCGGCTACTGCCGATAATGGGAACCGGTGGCCAAGTGGTAAAGCACCGGTCGAGGGGACTGGAGTCAAATCCAACTATCGGCCAGTTTAAAAAAACTTGGGAAATTTTGTTCTCTTGGAAAATACACTAGGCCATTGGTCCCTTCTAACTGTTATCTGCCAGAGGAAGTAAAAGATCCCACACATGGGATAAATGAGCTAATTTGAGTCCATCCTGTAGTGGACTTACTACCTGTTGGGCATGTAGATGAGGATATTATGAGATGAAACCACAGTGGAACATTGTAATAGGACTTTGCTGAATAATAAGTATTTGTCAAAATGTTCCATTTTTTTAGATTTATGGTGTATAATATAAGCCACACATATTGTATTTTTATTGTGTTCTGTTCCATTTATTTCAGGTTGGTGTCATCACTGATGTCCAAAAGCAAGATTTGTCCATTCTGACAGCACTGATACCAATATAAGTGGTATAGTGTTTGTGTGTATGCATTCTGAATTATTGAATATTACGATAACATACCCTGTACAATTATACTGTATATTGCAATACAGAACTCAGAATCAATTTATTTGACCAATAAATATGGTACATGTGTAAGGTTTCAGGGCAAAGCACAATAGTGTAAATATCATCTTAAAATTGACATGATATTGAATATCTCAATACTACAAAATCACAATGACCGATATCTAGACCCAAACTATTTTTTTTTACAGTAGAACCTGTCTTGGATAACCACCTGCTTTCTCGGTTCCTCTTGAAATTGACCATATTTTCAAAGTTTATTGACCTGTCGTGGGCGACCACCCATCTTGAAAGACCAATTTTGCTAGGCTGAAGTGGCGGTCACTCAAGACAGGTTCTACTGTACATTTCAATTCTGCAATTTTACCTAGGCAAATATGTCACCAGAGCTGCATGACGTTTATTGTATTTTACCCTTAAACCCTTCCTATATATACTATTGTTATGCACTGGTAATAATGCATGAGTGTATAAATACAGTGTGGTATGCCACGTTCCAAGTAATGGAAGAAAATCATTCAACCATGCCAATTATGTTCAGTCAGAATGTCTGACCCAACAACAGTTTCCAATCTGTGTTGAGAAACAGCCCATCTTGCTTAGAGTTTTCTTTGCTCTCTTTGTCAATATCAAATGGAATACCATGTGGTACCTGTTTCAAATTACCGTGGTAGTATACCAGCGGATATGGGTCAAATTCATTGATGTATTTAAATACAAATAATCTTGAAGGATTGAAATATGATAAAATGAAAAAGTATATATTTCAATACAAATATGTATTAAAGGTACTTTTCAGAATTCTTTTTACAAAACCGCCAATAGCAAAAATAATGGCAAATGTTATATTGGGATATGTTGTTTGTCAACATAATTTGACGATGTTATGTACAAAATGACATGAGATGTCGCTTACTGGCTGGCAATCTTTGGTGTTTGTACCATGTATGAAAATACCATGTTGTACCTGTTTCAAAATACCATGGTAGTATACCCGAGTACAGTGTATATCAAGTCACTGGCATTGGAACAGGGAAGGGGGCGTTCCAAAAAACCCACCTTGAGGTTCTCCAGACATCTCGATCTGCACCCCCTTGAGGCTCGCTGAAAGAAAAAAACCCTAAGGCACTCTGAAAACCTAAATAAGCACCCCCATTCTGCAATATTTAGGGGTAATCCTATCTCCAGCCCCCATACACCACAAACTGCAACCCCTTCCTAAATGTTGGGGAGCTAAGCTCCTAATCAACAAATATTAGGGACTAAGCCCCCCGGCAGGTTCCAATGCCTATGTAAGTAAAACAAGTATTACAATATTTAATTTGTTTCCTACATGGGTGTTGATTGATCTGTATTTTAGCAGTAATATATTTAATGTTTCCAACAATATTTTTCTTGCTATCCCTGTTGTGAATGTCATTGTGACATGTACCGTAAATTCTGTATTTGTAGCCGCATCCCTAATTAAAGCCGCACCCCGACTTTTGACCTAACCCCTGATTTTTCTCCGCGCAGTTTGTCACAGGCAAAAACCTTATTTAAAGCCGCACCTGGACTTTAAGCCATGACCATTTAACTCTGCGTGTGACATACTTCCGTAGCGCAAACAAGTAGAAAAAATTAAGAGGTTCCACAAAGAAAGTCATAACTTTGTTATTAATTATCATAAATGAATGAATAAGGTATAATTTTATTGGTAAAAGACTTTAATGTAATGCATTGATAATAACTACATCACATTTTATATTAACGTAAGAATAATACTATATGTGAATGTTGTCAAAATGGAAAACAAAAATAATTTTTTTTACCATGCTACCAGAAAATAACTGGGTGGCTGAATGTCCATACACCCAGTGAACGAAATGTAGCCATGCATTTAAGCTATACGGTAAAGCTAGAATTATTAAAATATTTTGAGAAGTTTTATTGTTATGCCATTTTATGTAGAGTCATGTATAAAGTCGATGTTATAAATGCATTGAAAAGACTAGAGCTGGTTTAGTGCAGTAGGACCAGCTGTGTTGACTTCAAAGGTGTTTGATTGACAGCTAGTAATTACAATGTAATAATTGTCGTCGCCGCGCCGCCGTGAGAACGGATGTGATCTTGTGGTTTGGTCTACTTCTTCCAGTTCCAGACAGTTGACCACGCAAGTGGCATTATAATAACACTGTATCTTACCAGGGGAAGTGCAATTTACTCCAGTGCTAAGGGGCACTTGTAATGGTGTTGTGTTGACAATCAGGTGAAGCCTGGCTTCAGCAAAGCTAAGGTGTGAACGTTGTGCTTGGAACTTGGCTTAAAACATCAACACCTGATACCAAGAGCAAGCATTTAACAAAGCAGACAGTTGTTACAGTTGATGTCTGCTAGTGTGGGACAGTTGTTAAGAACGGCGGATACCATCATATTCAAATTTAAAAAACGTTTGTGCGCGGCCACGATCCGTGATGCCGACGGCCCAGACACGAATACGCGGGATGACGCTGTCATGCCGTTCCAGGCAGCGTTCTTTGATAGCGACAATGAAAGTGACTTTTGAGGATTTTAGTTGTGAAATGGATGATGCCATCTTATTTGAAGATGTTTGCCCAGTGCACACGGCACGGATACATGGAATGACACCGCCGTTTCGGCATGGCATTCTTCAACGGTGACGATGAAAGTGATTTCGCTGACGATGGATTTTAAAATTTAATGTTTTCACATGTCTTGATCTTTCTTTCTGAACACTTTATGGACACGGGTTTGTACGTGTTATGTAATTATTTTTGCACCAGTGGCAGTTGTAATACAATGTTTTATTGATACATCCGACTTCGTTTTTTCGGTAAGTTTTTCACTTAGTTATTATCAACGTTACTACTGACAACCCAGTGAGCCAATGTGTGAGATGCAGACAGCGATTTTGAGGGGTTTTAAACCTGATCAAGCTGGACCTATCTGATCATAGTGATGAACTGGAATCCACATGTTAGCTCAGCCTCTGGTGATGTATGATCGCGTTGCATCACTGCATGCTTTTTAATGTTTTATTGATTTGATACAGCCGACTTCGTTTTTCTTTGATATTTACATCGTCATTGCCATACCGTTCTATTCGCTAGTACCAACAACCCAGCCAGCGACCTGATATTATTTTTTTCGGCAAAATACTGTATTTAAAGCCGCACCCCAACTTTGACATTTCCTTCCCGATTTCAGTGACACAATATTGCAATTGAAGCCGCGGCTATAAATACAGAATTTACGGTAGTCTGTGCTATTTCAGATAATGGCTCATTACTGTTCACAAGTATTTAAGGATTAATTTCTTGACATGTATGCTCAGTAGTCTATTTGTTGTATTTATCATATACTTAATTGTTCATATTGTATTATAATGTATACATAAGGATTTGATAAATGATTTGTGCCATTATTAGCATTGCTTGCATTTATGTACATATATGCTCAAGACTTTATTTTTTATTTGGTCATTCAATATGCTTGGATATTACTGTAGATTGCCTGTATGATTAATGTATTTGAATATATAATATAATACAAATATTTGAAGATTAACGTGCACCTCTGTTAATGAGTATGTCATACAGAATATTTTCTACAGGATATATTCTGTAGGATATATCCTACAGGAAATAGCCTATAGGAAATATTCCATAGAAAATACTATAGGATATTTTCTATAGAATATTCTGTAAAAAAACTTTATAAAATGTTGTGTAGTTTTCTGTAGAAAACCACAAAAATCCTGTGGTTTTCTATAGAAAAAATCCTGTAGTTTTCTATAGAAAATTTCCTATAGTTTTCTATGGAAAACTGCAAAAATCCTGTGATTTTCTATAGAAAATTTCCTATAGTTTTCTATGGAAAACTGCAAAAATCCTGTGGTTTTCTATAGACAATTTCCTATAGTTTTCTATAGAAAACTGCCAAAAAATCCTGTGGTTTTCTATAGAAAATTTCCTGTAGTTTTCTATGGAAAACTGCAAAAATCCTGTGGTTTTCTATAGAAAATTTCCTATAGTTTTCTATAGGAAACTGCGCAAAAATCCTGTAGTTTTCTATAGAAAATTTCCTATAGTTTTCTATAGAAAACTGCGCAAAAATCCTGTAGTTTTCTATAGAAAATTTCCTATAGTTTTCTATAGAAAACTGCGCAAAAATCCTGTAGTTTTCTATAGAAAACTGCTCAAAAATCCTGGAGTTTTCTATAGAAAATCTATAGGTTTTTTTTGCTAAGGGGAGCTGTGTCGGTCGGGGTTTAACTCTGGTGACCTCTACGGCAGCCGGATTGGTCTGGCCGAATACTCCAAGTAGTTGATAGTCAGCCACTTTTCCCCACTTCTCTTTTTTATCACTCAGGGCCTTTTGCATATTGTTTTTATACATATTTAAAAAAAAATTACTTTGTTTATAAATGTATTAATTTATTTATCTTTTAATCCCTAGCACATCACCTATCATTTTATTAAGCACAGCAGCCCCCCAAAGTGCAGCAAAATCTCCGAGCAGATTCGATCTGCTCAACGGACAGTGGCCGCCTAACATAAAGAAGAAGAACAATCAAGCAGGTTTAAAGAATAATCTTCAGCCACCCACTGAAACTATTTTATTTGAAATTTAAAGCATGATTTTTATTTAAACTAAATGTTTTGGCATCTAGCCGACGCATTAGCCGCTAATGTTTAGTGTTTAGATCGCCACGCAGTACGCTAGAAACTGACAGGGAAGCGGTCATCTTTGACGAGTCGTCCTCGTAAAACTGGGAGGAATACAACGTCCTTCTTTATATCATAGTAGCTGAGTTAAGAAAAAAGACAACCATAGGTACCATACACCCCAGAACTATCCTAAATGTTTCCGGCCTACCTGCATTAATAAAGTAACTGGTCACTCTGGTTTAGTTGTTAGGACAACCTTTTGCCAGAAATCTCAATCGCTAACCCGTCTAATTTCTAAACGACAACCAGCGTTATGGACATGGCACTTTGCACGCAAAACCTATTTTTTTATGTTGAATTGTGTTAATATGATGTTTTGTTTACAATACTGCATATTAATTAATATTGGTAAAAATGTATTAGTAATTTTTATTGGTCAACGAAAAACTGTTACAGACATGGCATGCTGTGGAATCTGTACCAGTCACATAACCAGCAACAGCGGATGCTGGGTTGAAATTTCAGCCCAATACATGCAATACTAACGGCGATGAGGGTGCACAAACAAACAGTGAACGACCCGTTTTATAATATAGATATATTTGTAGATGGCATAATTATCTTTACGATGATATAGAAAAACATGCAATTCCGCGGCTGGATCTCCACATACAACCTTTTGAAATATTGAGTCCCCCAAGTTCTTCACCCCGAATTTTTAAAATGTATTAATTTACGAACCATCTCAATGGGCCCGCTAGATCACATGCAGAATTTCAGCCGGATACATGCAAAACTGACGGAGATGTGGGGGCACAAACAAACAGAGAACGAATTGTTTTATAATATGGATTAAAGCCAAGATTCTAATTTCAAGACTTCAACGAAGGCGAAACATTATGCTCACTGAAATATGTCAATATTTGTTTATAAATTAAGACAACACACAGTTGATCGACATGCACGGCTAAATAAGAACAGAGTTCCATTTGTTCAGTCACTTTACTAAAGAGAAAGCGTGAAATGACAATAACTAAACAAGTATTGAACAGGTTGAAATGCGAGTGTGTAATGGTTCCGTTTCTAGTAGCGCATGCGCACTGGTATAAGGGACCGGTTATAATGTTCTCTATCTCCCTCCGAGTCTTTATGCTATTGGATAAAGGCTGATAAATGTTTATTGACTATCCCATGGAGTAGTCCTTGTGCCAGGTAGGCACGCTGGTCGCTCTGGTGGATCGTCGTTGACCAATTGCTGGTGCTTGTGGTTCCACGTCAGGCTCCGATGGGGGTGGAGATCTCGGGGTCTCTGGGGCTGGTGATGGCGTCTGGAGGATCGCGCGCCTCGGTGTGTCTCGTCCTGGGGTTGCAGGCGTGACTGCAGCGGGCGGTGTCTTGCGCTGGGGTGTTCTCGCTGACGTCAGTGTCGGTGGCGGTGTGTGCCCCGTCTGCGTCGCAGGTGTCGCAGGGTCGTTATCGAGGTCAGGTAGTTGCGGTGTCACGACGGGTGTTGGTACGGTGACGCGGGTTGCTAGGTCGTCATAGATCGATCGGGTTGGCGGTCGGTCGTAGTGAACTGGGATGAACTTGCGCAGGAATTTCCTGTTCCGACATGTGATTCTGCCCGATCCGTCAATCTTGATCGCGTATTGGTCGTGCTGACGTACGTACCTCAACGATACTGCCCGTCTTGTCCCATTTGTTGGGGTGAGGTCCTGTCTGGTTCTGTACGCGGACTAAGTCCCCTACCGCGAGTGGTGGAAGGCGTTTAGTGTGCTCCGCCCAGGTTTCAGCTGTGCGGATGTGGCGTTTACGGAGGGCTTCCTCCCTTGCTTTGAGTGGCTCACGCCAAGTCTCATGTGGTCTGTATTCAGGGTTCGCACAGGTCCCCGAAAGTCTTGAATGTTCTTGGATTTGATTTTTTCGTTCGAGTACCCTCGAATGTTCTTGAATTTCACTGGATGTTCTTGAATGTTCTTGAATCAGATTTTCATGAACATTCAAGCACGTTAGTGACGAGTTGTCGACGAAATAATTGTAATAATATTTTGAGGAATCCGTCAGTAATTTTTGTCGTAAAAATCGGTGGTTCTGACAATTTTGCAAAAACAACATGGCGGAAGATGAAAATGAGCGATAACACAATTCAGTAGATGGCGCCACATGAAATAGCAGTATGCATAATCGCTAGATGGCGCCATGTGAATGCGTGAACCAATCAGATGCGCTCTTTCTCCATGTGTGCGGTCACTCGCCAACGTCCATATTGTTTATTTTAAATCTTGTTTCCATCATGTGTTCTTCAGTTTATGATTGCCATGCCTTGAGTTATGGATGGCAGTAGATTCAGAGATGAGGGGTTACTGGATGGTGATTAAAAATTGAATGTCACAGCGATCGTTCACAACCCAATTTTTTTACTTGAATGATTCCGAAGTAAGTGCGATGCACGGAACGATGTCTTAAATAATGTGGACATCGCCTGTCAATTGTCCCCACACACGGCATTGCAAGCCTAAGTCAAATATAAAATGTAAGAAATCGAATGAAGGAAGGAAGCTCCAGAAAAAAATGTATTAGATAATATTTTACTCCCCGAAAGAGGAACTTTAGGCAGACACTGCTAACAATTTAAGCAAGTTAAGTTGCCAAAATAATAAAGCATATCATTAAACTTAAAGGCCAGGCCTAGCCCTAGGCTAGGCCCAGGGTAAGGCAGAGCAAAAGACAACATTTTGAAAAATAAATATCACATCTTGGACTTGCTAAGACTGACTTCCACAGGCAATATCTCAGACTCATTGAGAAATTATGTGCACAGTTAGCCTAATGAGAATCTTAGTGAAAACATGACGCACTAAGCGTCATTGCCATTGTTATGATTGTGAAAAGCAATTTAATTAGAGTTTAATAGTCTTCTGTGAGAATCGTCTAATCAAAATTTGTCAAAAAAATACCTACACACAATTACAAATTTCTAGTGGAAATGTATAAATACATGACATTAAATAATGACATTTTTTCTTTATAGCACTTCTAAAAATGTTAATGAAAAGTCCTCCTTTTTCCCCCGAAAATGTTCTTGAATGTTCTTGAATTTGACTTTGCTCATTCTGTATGAACCCTGTCTGTATTTCCCGGGGATAATCGGGATGAAATCGCGTGTCGGGCGGCCGAAGACACACATTGCCGGGGAGATCTTTGTGTCAGGGTCGGGTGTGTTGCGATATTGTAGTATCGCTATCTGCACAGCGTCAGTGTCCAGTTCTCCCTTCGGACCGGTGTTGTCGGTGATGAGTCGTTTCATCGTCTTCACCCCAATCTCTGCACGACAGTTGCTGTGGGGGAAGGCCACTGATGATAGGCGGTGGTGTACGCCCCATCTGTGCAGGAAAGGCCTGGTCTCGGTAGAGGTGAACTCCGGACCCCCGTCCGATGCGAGCTCTTCTGGCGTCCCGTACGTCACGAAGGCGCGACGTAAGTGGTTGATGAGGCCGGTGGCGCCACCTGTCGATTGCGATATGATTGGCCAGTTTGAGTATCTGTCCACCGTCACGAGGTAGTGTACGTCCCTGTGTACGAAGAAGTCCGAGCACACTGCCTGGAAGGGGTAAACGACCGGGATCGGTGGGATGGGCGGTGCTCCAGGTTGTGAGGGTACCATCCGGTGGCAGTGTTCGCAATTTGTCCGAGTGGTGCTGATGTCGGCCGATATGCCTGGCCAGAACACAGAGGATTCTGCACGGGCGGTCATCATCGATACGCCCTGGTGGGCAGCGTGTAGGGTGCTCAGTACCTCACCGCGGAGTGAGGGCGGTATGATAACCCTGTCCTTGTATAGGATCACTCCGTCTGTCGATGTGATGTTTTCGCGGTACTGGTGATAGTCGCGAGTCGTCTCTGGCATCTCGATCTTCGAGTCGGGGATGCCGTCGGTTGCCATTTCCTCCAGTGTGTGCATATCGACGTCGCTGCTGGTAGCCTCCCTGACACGGTCCCATGTCACTGATCGCAATGATTCGAGGCCCGCGGCGCACCATGTCAGGTTGTCCTCCTCGACGTCGTCGTCGTCGTCATCATCCGGTTCGACTCGGCGTAGGAGAGATAGGACGTTGGTGTGCATGCTGGATGGTAGGTGGTTCACTATGGCAGCATTGTCGTCTGGTAGGTTCATGAGTGATGGTAGCGCGGTGCCGACCGGCCTACGTGACATGGCATCTGCCGCCTTGTTCTTCATGCCTGGGACATGTGTGATGCGGAAGCGATAACGCAGGGTCTTCTCCTTGAGGTTCCTGAGGCGGGGGTTAGGTATGTCGTCAAGGGCTCTGTCCGCAAGGAGTTTCAGCAGTGGCTTATGGTCTACCGCTACGATCAAGTTCTCGCAACCCAGCACGAAGTAGCGCGCCTTGTCCAAGGCGTCCGCGACTGCGAGGGCCTCGCCCTCTATGGGCGCGTATCTGGATTCTGCTGCGTGTGTAAACCTGCTGCCGACCAGGGTTATTTTCCGCCCGTCGTTGCAGCAGAAGGGTCTGATTGGTGAGCATCGGCAGTGCTTTTGAAATAGCCAGAATCCAATGCCCTCCTTCGACCAGTCTGTGGCGATGCATGTAGGCTTGGTCTTGTCAACGCGTAGGCCACTTGATTGACCAGCCCGAACCACGATCTGACGTCGGTGATGTTACGCGGTTGTGGGAAATCGCGGATCGCCTCCAGGTAGCGGCTGCATGGTCGCACGTCAGTCATGGTGATCGTGAAGCCTGCAAAGTCCGCTGTGGGTGCGCTGAAGACGAACTTCTCCGGGTTGAGGATGATTCCATTCCGGCCACATATATCCAGCCATTGGACCGCCTGGAAGTAGCTCTCCTCGATCGTATCTGACCATAGTAGCGTGTCGTCCACGCACTTGGTCTTGTCACCAATGTCCGCGACGATCTCGTCGTATCGTCGTGTATAACCATCTCCTGACGCTATATACCCTTGTGGAGCCGATAGGTACCGGTAGCGTCCCCATGGAGTGATGAAGGTCGTCTTGTGGCGGTCGTCCTCGTGTAGAAGGACACTTTGGTAGCCGTTCCATGCTTCGAATACGGTCTTGCGTTTCCCGTTAGGTATGCGTCTCGTCTGGTGGAACGGGGATTGGGTGTGGTGGGTTTTGCGATGACACCATGTCACCGGCGTACCGATGGGTACTTCCTCTAACACGCCGAGACGAACGTCCTGGTCAAGGCCTGCTTTTACCTCGTCTTTCCAGTGTATGGCCACGGGGATGGGAGTGTGATGGGCAACCGGCGTCGCATCCTCATCGAGTATAAGACGTAGCGGCGGGCCAGTCATTCTCGGTAAGGGCTGGTGCGGGCACGTATTGAAAGTGCTCTGAGCGTATATTCTGAGTAAGTGTTTCTGTAAGGTTTCTCTGTTAGCCTCGGTCGCCGACATGGGGAGTGTGGTCGGCTTGGTCGGCGGCTCTGCACGTCGCGGGCAGTCACACAATTCAGAGGTCGCCAGGTTGACCTCCCCGAGTGTTGGGAACTTGTCCGAGATCATGCCCAGGTCCACGCAAGCTGCGCGGGAGAGGAATATGCGGTCCGAGGTGTCTGTCACGTACGCGATTTGGCGCGTCTCCAATCTCCGAGTGCCACTGTTACCGGCGAATCTGACCACCACAGCTCCGAGAATACGAATTCCCTTGTTGTTCGCAGCCTTCATAGTCATGGTACTCAGGCCCATTTGTTGGGTGACTCCAATGCCGATCAGGCAGCTCTGACAGCCCGTGTCGGCCATGACAGGCAGGGATACTGCGCGGGTGCGTTTCAGGAGGTCAAAACCCAGCGCTTTGTAATCTTCGCGCTCGTTGGTAAGAGTGAGGTTGATGTACGGCTGCGGGTTGGACGCTCGTTTCGTCCATTTATCGCACATATCATCGTACAGATGGTGAGCGAGGGGGAGTGTGCGTAACCCGTCGCCCGCGCTGTCCATGGTGACCGTGCATAGCTCGACGAAGGCTGCCGTTTGCTCGTCATACAGCTCGTCTGTCTCCTCAGATGGGGGCTTAGTCGGTCGTCCGCTCAGGCACGCCTTGTCGAGGTGATTCTGGCGGCCACACTTCTGGCACTTTTTACCATACGCGGGGCACTCGGTGCGTCTGGTGTGCCACAGGGACGTCTTGCCGTGACCCACCTCGCCGCAGTAGATGCACACCCCTTTGGGCTTGGCTTTCGGCTTCTCCGGCCTGGCTCCTCCCCTGTTGCGGACGTTCTGCTGTTTCCCCCGCCGATACGAGCTGCTGATCGCATCCGTGTTCTGAGGGTCGAGTAGACGCGATGCCGAGCGTTTTCCAGACTCCTTGGCCTCGATATACTCAATCATGTCCTTTAATGGCATGTCCTGGTTCTTTTCACCGAGCAGATCAAGTTGTATCTCTTGGTCTGCGATGCCGCGGGCAATCACATTGCGTATAATCTCTTCTGTGAAGTCGTTGACTTGATCGCACTCCGTCTTAGTGCACTTCATCTCGTACTTGCATGTGTCCGCCTGCCCCTTGATACGGGCGTAGAACGACCGGATGGGCCCCTCGTGTCCCTGCCGCATGTTAGACAGGGCTACCCGAGCTACCATAGTGTTCTCCGCTCGGACGGCGAGTGCCTTCATGGCGGTGAGGACGTCTTTTTCGTCACTGCTCATTAGGCTCTTGCCCGCTGCGCGAGTGAGGTCTTTTCTCAACTCCTCCTCGCAGCATTCCAGTAGTTGTGCGACTATGTCGGGTCCAACAAGTTTAGTACCCGTCTTGTACTCACCCCAGCGGGTTATGAAGTATGACCAGGCCTCGCCCGTCCCGGCCAGTGCTACGGAAGGACGCTTGAGTTTCTCCATCTTCGCATTCGCGCCCAGCGCCCGGGGGACTGCGACGTGCACAGTGGCGTGTACACTCAGCATAGCAGCCACCACTGCCGCCTCTGCGTGCATAGCCGTATAGTCACAATCCTCGATCGGACACTCAACGTTCACAGGCGCCATCAAGTTGTTTAGATATAAATAATAACAGAGTTCCATTTGTTCAGTCACTTTACTAAAGAGAAAGCGTGAAATGACAATAACTAAACAAGTATTGAACAGGTTGAAATGCGAGTGTGTAATGGTTCCGTTTCTAGTAGCGCATGCGCACTGGTATAAGGGACCGGTTATTATGCGGGAGCAAGGGACCGGTTATAATGTTCTCTAACGGCCGAATAGAATGTGACAGATTTTACCCGCCGAACATCTTCTGATGGCGTTCGTTTTTCTATATAATTGTTAACAGTAAACAAATTCAATATGCTTACCCGCGATGCATGTCGTTTTCCAAGAACATGTGAAACGGCAAAATCGACTACGCTGCAAAAAGCCGCGCCATTTCTGGCACAGCGTAGACCTACGGGTACGCGATGCGGCGTAGCCACGTAGCAGATGTTGACATACCTAGCTTAAAACAATAATGATTATACACAGATAACTCTTTAATTGATACCAATGATAATATACAATCTTGTGTAATTAATCAAGCCAAACCAAAATGAAGGCTGTATTTTATTTAACTGGCCTAAATTATTAGCAGCGTCTACCATGTAGTTATACAGTGTACTATACCTGACAGGAGGCAAAGGGTTAGGTTTAGGGTCAATACGGGGACAACTAATTTGGGCCATTTAATTAATATATTATAGCTTCTTGTTTGAAAGCCAGGGTGAGGGAGGATATTAGAGAATTATCAACAAGTGTGAACTCTCCCGGAGACCTGGGAGGCGTGGTGTGCCACTGCACAGTTTTGGGTGTCCTTATTCAAGATAACTAGTATAGCTATAAAATCTGTATGCCTTTCATGCAAAAAATGTTCATGTTGTCACAGGCGGTATGGAATGGTACTACTGGATTGCATTGCTATGGATGGTCTACCTTCTGGCACAGCTGGGTCGGTTGGCATGCGGGGATGCTGATCTCTCTTTACTTTGGATGGAGATCTTTGGAAAGAAACCAGGTATATAATTCACTCATCTGTGCTGTCCAAGAGTACGCATTACACATACACGAATGCCAAATAATTATGCTAACAAGTACATCTGTATAAGCCCTAGTACATATGTACAAGTAATACATCAAGTATACCTATAATGTGCATTATATTTCTGGAGTATCTAGGCTAATTTGTGGAGTTCAGGTGTCCACATCACTGTTAAGTTGGATTATCAATGCCACGGTATCTTATGATTATGTGGGAATACTAAGTCGTCTATTTTGTGCTTGTGTTAAAATGAAGGCTATTTCTGTTGTGCAGCTGCACTAAAGGGGCAAGTTGTGTGGATAACTGGAGCATCAAGCGGTATTGGAGAGCACCTGGCGTATGAACTGGCAAAGGCGGGCTGCAGATTAGTACTCTCAGCCAGGAGGGAGGAAGAGCTGGAGAGAGTGAAAACACAGTGCCTGCGTAAAGTCAACGTTTCATATGTTTTTTTATTATTTTTATGATTACTAAAATTATTAAACTTATCATTAATACATATTCGTATGTACGTATACGTTTTTGTGCACAGATATAAAAATACTTTAATTTTAGATTACAAACATATTAGTACGTACAAGTTGCGTGTGTGTGCACGTGTCTGTGTGTGTGTGTGTGTGTGTGTGTGTGTGTGTGTGTGTGTGTGTGTGTGTGTGTGTGTGTGTGTGTGTGTGTGTGTGTGTGTGTGTGTGTGTGTGTGTGTGTGTGTGTGTGTGTGTGTGTGTGTGTGTGTGTGTGTGTGTGTGTGTGTGTGTGTGTGTGTGTGTGTGTGTGAATGTTGTGCCACTACCGTCGTATGAGTAACTGCGTGTGTTGTGCTACTACCGTCATGTGAGTAACTGCGTGTGTTGTGCCACTACCCTCATGTGAGTAACTGCGTGTGTTGTGCCACTACCGTCATGTGAGTAAATGCGTGTGTTGAGCCACTACCGTCGTGTGAATAACTGCGTTTGTTGTGCCACTACCGTCGTGTGAGTAACTGCGTGTGTTGTGCCACTATCGTCGTGTGAGTAACTGCGTGTGTTGTGCCACTACCGTCGTGTGAGTAACTACGTGTGTTGTGCCACTATTGTCGTGTGAGTAACTGCGTGTGTTGTGCCACTACCCTCATGTGAGTAACTGCGTGTGTTGTGCCACTACCGTCATGTGAGTAAATGCGTGTGTTGAGCAACTACCGTCGTGTGAGTAACTGCATGTGTTGTGCCACTACCGTCGTGTGAGTAACTGCGTGTGTTGTGCTACTACCGTCATGTGAGTAACTGCGTGTGTTGTGCCACTACCCTCATGTGAGTAACTGCGTGTGTTGTGCCACTACCGTCATGTGAGTAAATGCGTGTGTTGAGCCACTACCGTCGTGTGAATAACTGCGTTTGTTGTGCCACTACCGTCGTGTGAGTAACTGCGTGTGTTGTGCCACTATCGTCGTGTGAGTAACTGCGTGTGTTGTGCCACTACCGTCGTGTGAGTAACTACGTGTGTTGTGCCACTATTGTCGTGTGAGTAACTGCGTGTGTTGTGCCACTACCCTCATGTGAGTAACTGCGTGTGTTGTGCCACTACCGTCATGTGAGTAAATGCGTGTGTTGAGCAACTACCGTCGTGTGAGTAACTGCGTGTGTTGTGCCACTACCGTCGTGTGAGTAACTGCGTGTGTTGTGCCACTATCGTCGTGTGAGTAACTGCGTGTGTTGTGCCACTACCGTCATGTGAGTAAATGCGTGTGTTGAGCCACTACCATCGTGTGAGTAACTGCGTGTGTTGCGCCACTACCGTCATGTGAGTAACTGCGTATGTTGTGCCACTACCGTCGTGTGAGTAACTGCGTGTGTTGTGCCACTACCGTCGTGTGAGTAACTGCGTGTGTTGTGCCACTACAGTCGTGTGAGTAACTGCGTGTGTTGTGCCACTACCGTCGTGTGAGTAAATCCGTGTGTTGTGCCACTACCGTCGTGTGAGTAACTGCGTGTGTTGTGTCACTACAGTCGTGTGAGTAACTGCGTTTGTTGTGCCACTTCCGTCATGTGAGTAACTGCGTGTGTTGTGCCACTACTGTCATGTGTGTAACTGCGTGTGTTGTGCCACTACCGTCGTGTGAGTAACTGCGTGTGTTGTGCCACTACCGACGTGTGAGTAACTGCGTTTGTTGTGCCACTATCGTCGTGTGAGTAACTGCGTGTGTTGTGCCACTACCGTCATGTGAGTAACTGCGTGTATTTTGGCAGTGAGAGGAAGCACTAAGGAGGAAGATGTTCTTGTTCTGCCACTCGACATGCTCCAGTGTGATACACACAAACCTGCTGTTGAACAAGTCATCAAGTACTTCAAACAGGTAGCGGCTGATTTGGTGTTGTATTTTGCATTTGTATCCAAATAGATTATGTAATTTATCACAGCATGTGATAAAATAATGATTATATCAGTTATTGTTTGGATTACATTAATCTAATGGTAATCGTGATTGATTTCTAGACATCTAACTGTGATTTCATCAACTGCGATTGTATGAGCATGTGATACATGTGCAAATAAGTAATTTACCAATAATAAGTAAATGAATCATAATTTTTTCAGATGGAGTTAGTGACTCTTATTAAGACAAACTGTCTCTCTCATAGGAGCCACCCAATTTACATTAATAATTACATTAGTACTTTCAACAACAATAATGTCTGACTCGTGTGTATGCTTTTTATCTGTGTTTGTAGATTGATGTTCTGGTGAACAATGCCGGACGCACACAGCGTGGGGAAGCCATTAGAACAGTTGTGGACGTACACAGAGAGATTCTGGAGCTGAATGTCGTCGGCCCTATATCGCTGACCTCGGCCGTCCTGCCACGCATGGTTGAACAGCAGGGAGGCCATTTAGTGGTAGTCAGCAGCATCGCTTCAAAATTGGGTCAGTTGCCTTGGACATTTGTTCGAAGACCAACAGTCTTGTGGATATTTCTTTAAAATGTAAGAACCCAGCCAGAAAAACAAACGAATGTATAGATCAGTGGTTCTTAACCTTTTTTGGTTGCGACCAAAACACGAAGTTTCAAATTCAAATAACATTTTGAATAAATAATTTGTTTTACATGCATTTGATACGGAAAAGCAGAACAATATAGACAAATTCGGAGACGCTGTAAACTCTTGGTGACCCACTAAAAATGGCAGGGTTAAAACTGCTGTTATAGAAAACACGAAATAAAAAGTTCTCCATTAAGGCCAACCATAAAGTACGTCACGCTACATTTATATTTTCTGAAATATCGGCCCTTGTAACATATAACGCTGGCCGGAACATCCCCACACACGGTTTGAGAAGCACCCCCTATATATTATGCACACATCAATTTTACACTTGTTGCTTATGTGAATTGATTCTTAACTCATTTATAGAATAAGGGCATGTATGACTAATGATAAACAGTAACACCAAAAATCCATGTTTGTATACTTTTGACAGGTGTAATGAGTGATGGGGTTGGAGCTGGGACGGGGGCGGTAACAGCGCGGGTAGTCGCGCTGGGCTGTAGATCGGGGTTCTAGTTCACCTACACCTGCTGTGGTTTAAACATTTAGGCAGTTTCGTTCACCCTACATTGCCAGTTTCTTTTGAAAGAGATTACAAGTCGCACTTTAGATTGTGAACATTTCAAGGATAGTTCTTTTTCAGATCAAAAACTTTAATTTGTTCATATCCAAAGTGTATTTTTACCTGGTAGAGGCTTTCGTCTAACATGTCACGCTGGCTTCTTCAGTACCGATGACGCTGAATGACGTCATCGTACACGTGAGGCAGTTCGTAATTGCCCTCGTCTCTGTTGATGGATGTTCATGTGTACAATGATGTCATTCAGCGTCATCGCTACTGAAGAAATCAGCGTGAGACGTTAGACGAAAGCCTCTACTAGAAAAAAATACACTTTGAATAAAAAAATTAAAGTTGTTGATCTGAACAAGTCGCACTCTTTCTTACATGGGAAATTTTAAAAATGTACAGGTAAATGGAAAACCCCTTATGGGCACTTCATTTGCTGCTGCCAAGACTCTTGTCTTGGCCACGACGTAAGTGCTACGAAATTGTGAATTTTGTTTGTATTGATACGTTGGCTCAAAAAACACTAAAAAGACACACTTATGATTGCAGTTGATATAGTAATTGTACCATTTTAAGTAATCAAGATTATTAGTCCCGTGAATACTGAATGCACTACTGCATTAGATCTTTCACGAGGTAGCAATACATATACGATAGTCGCTCGAGTATTCGCAGTGGTTATTTTGCAGAACGCACCAATATTTCGAAATCCGTCACCAAATTGGAGCGAAATTTAGGGGTATCAGGTTTGGGTGGATTTTTTGGAAAAAATTTGGTATGAGAATTTAACTAATTTTCCACAGTCAATGGAGGATAAATATGCTGTGAAATTTTCAAGAAAATGTTAGAACAAATTTTGCAGAAAATGGCCATTATAATGGCCGCCTATGTAAAATTTAAATGTGGTCTTACCCCATTTGCCGACACCCATTGAAGACAGTGTTCTTGAAATATATCTGCATTTATGATCATTAAGACAAGTACGGAGGTAAACATTGTATTAGCTGAGTAATAACAACAGTGCCGAGACATCAGCATATTGGCATATCATCAAAGACTGTATTGCTGTTGACATTTCATTGTAGTAAAATAACCCCAACACACTTAAATGAATTTATGAAAGAAAAGAGCTGTTGATTATTTTTGTAAATTAGGCAAAATATGTATACATGTATCTGCAAAATGTTTGTGTAGACTGCATACATGCGTCTGTCCTTGGTTGCGTTCGTTCGAGCATGTATGTGTGTGCGTGTGTATTCGTTGGAGTAATAGTGGCAGTTCTCTACTCAATAGTCTGACCTGACCATGTTTTCTCGTTGTTTCAGGGTTGTCTAGATGTGGCACATACTCTGCAAGCAAGGCAGCTGTTAACGTGAGTGTATACTTAGTCGCACAGGGGGCTACTTCAATGCGAAGAAGTTCATAAAATTACTTAGAATGACCCCAGTTAATTTTTTTAAGCATATGGGTTGCATTGTTGCAACCCAAAATAAACTACATAGTAAACACAGGTTATGAAGTTAGTTTATATATATATATATATATATATATATATAATACAGATATACATGCACACACACATATATATTTTATGTAATTTTTTTACATAAAATATTAGTTGTGCATTTGCATATAATATGTATATATATACATAAAAGGTAAGTGGGAGGTAAACGTTTAAGTGGCCAAACTGGGTCTTTGTTTACTGTTCATTTTCAGCCAGAGTGAAAGACTTAGAAAACGTAATTATGCAAAATAATGCTATTTTGAAGTTTATTGATATGCTAAGTGTGCCTGCTGCTAGATTGTATCTTTTCTCATTGTCAACTCCTTATGACGTGCTAAATTATATTACTTGGTTGATGTATGAATCATATGGTTGAATATAATAGTTATTTATGCTGCAGTTGTTGTGACTCTGTAGGAAGTGCCCCCATTCCCGTCGGTGTTGTTTCAGCTCTGGTATGAAAGTGTGCGTGTAGAACACTACGCCGACAACATCGATGTCTCCCTCATTCTCCCTGGCCCAGTCTTCTCCGACTTGTTCCGAACAGCCTTCACAGAAGAGTCAGGCAAGGTACGTATGGCAGTCAGACATAGTTATTAGCATTTCATGTACGAAAATCGGTTTTGCGGGAATTGTTGATGGGCTTTGAAGGGCTTTGAGGGGACGCTGTCTCTTTTGATCAGAATTACACTATTTCACGCTTGCTAGTATAATTTGAATGCGAATGTTGGCTAGTAACAATGACCTAAATTTGAGGTGATGATGGTGTATTCTGAAGCGTTATGAGGTTTGAAATGCAACCTAATTTTTCCTAATGTGTATTGTCCTGTTTTGTGGCATACAAAACCAGCGTGGATTGTTTGAAGATGATTTAATTGATTTGAATGACAAATAATGTTAAATGTATTATTTTTTCTAAGTATTATGTGTCTGCCGTTAGATTGTTAGCATTTCTCATTATCTGCTCCGTATGATATGTTCATAGTTATGATATTATGACTTTAGCAGCATTTGATATGAACATATTGTTACTGTGAATCATAACTTACTGGGACATAGGATCCTTATATTATTGCACATAACTAACTATCATTCAATATACAGTTCTTTAGTCTATTGTCACAGGGTAGTGTTATATGTAATGTTATATGAGGTAATCTGTCGGGAACCGTATGCTACTGCTAGGCTCTTAGGATTATCTGTCTCTGTTTCGCTATACCTTGTGACTCAATATCATAACGTCTTCTTCTTCCCCTTGCTCCCTTGCGGGGTGGGGTCCACGTCACTTGGTAGCTTCTTCTACTTTTCTTGTCAGTTCTTCCCACCTCTCTCTCTCGTCCGCAATTGCCATCCATTCATGGCTGTTCACGCCAGCCCTACCCAGGTCTCCTTTTATGCTGTCGTTCCATCTTAGCCTTGGTCTTCCTCTCCTTCATCTGCCACCCTTTTCTACTTTCCACGCTCTTTTCACCAGTCTGTCTTCACCCATTCTATGTACTTGTCCCGCCCATCTCATTCTGTTACCGGCTACTTTCCTCTTTAGGTGTTTTTTAATTTCAATCTCCTCTCTCAATTCCTTCATCTTCCTTCTCTCCTCTCGCATTACTCTACATATTCTTCTGACCCAGTTGTTTTCGGCTACCTGTAGTTTCTCCTCCTGTCTCTCTGTCAGTGGCAGTGTTCCCAACCCATATATACAGGCTGGTACAACGCAGGCTTCTAACACTTCCTTTCTGTTGTTTCTTCAGTTTTTCTGTCCCACATAATGCCTTCTACCCTCTTCCATGCTGCTGCTCCTGCTTGCACCCTCCTCTGTATTTCTTTACTACTCCTTCCATCTTCACACACTGTACCGCCCAGGTATACAAAGCTGTTCACTTGTTTAATGATCTTTCCGTCAATAACTACACGCAGATCTACCTCCTGTTCTCCTATCCACATTACTTCAGTCTTCTCCAGATTCATTCAGAGGCCTTGTTTTCTGAAGGTTTCACTCCATTCTTGCAAAGCTTTCTGTAGTTCCTCTTTTTTATCAGCCACCACTGCTAGATCGTCTGGATACAGTATCTTCTTAAGTTCTTCCTGCTCCGATATCTTTCCACTGATCAGGTTCATCACCATAATGAAAAGCAGGGGACTCGAGGCACTTCCCTGTCTGAGTCCTACTTCCACTCCAAATTGTTCCGATGTTTCTCCTTCGACTCTCACTACCGCTGTTGTCTCCTTGTACTCGACATCACAACATATTTCGTTAATTCACAACACATTGGGACAGTTTTAATGTTCTTTTGTTGCTGGGTGGAGACGTGCGATGCTGTGTTCAGATTCATCTTCATAATTCTATGTACAGTACTGTGCTCCAGTTTCAGAAGCAACCGATAAGACCGACATATAAACAGATGACCACTGTCCGTTGTGCCGAGCTTATGGCGGTCGCTATTGCCAACCGTGTGTCGGAGGCGTGGATGGCCGAGCAACCCTTCCTACTAGTGTTCTACCTTGCACAGTACATGCCGGACATCAATCGGTGGTACGCTCTCTTCTACCGGCTAGCGTTTCGTTATACAAAAAACTCATTCGTTATCATGTCCTTGTGTGAGCATGTGTCGTGGTTATGTGCCGTTTAGTAAATTGTGTATCTAACTATGATTGAGCCAGCGCGTGCGTGTGTGCGTGTGTGCGCGCGCCAAACCGTCACCAAGTAATGGGTGGACGATTTACGCAGTTTGGAACAATCGTGCAAAACATTCATAAGATTGCTAACACAGTTCAGACATATGCTATCTTCATCGTCACACGATTGTGATCACACAACTGTGTTACGTGCTTTGATTGTCAGGTGATGTAAAATCATGTCATTGTGGACCAACTTGAATATTTCTCTGTACAAATCCTTTTTTCCTTCAGGATATTCAAGATGTTTGAGAGGAAATTATTGCACAAGATCCGGGAAGGTCAGCAGTAAGAAGACAAGGCGTAATGATGTAGTAATTTTTAGCTACGACGAAACACTTTGTTTCACTATCTTTTATTTTGTTTATTAATTTCAGAAGTATGGAAATTTGGTTACCGGTTGATAAAGATAAATAAATTATTTTATATTGTTTATGTTATTCAGTATTACTTACCTTATTTTATGGCACTTTAGGACGAATCTTGTCGCATGATCCACTTGTTTCCTCAGTGATCAGATCTTCGTTGTAACATTCTAATATTAATAGATCATGTTTTCCTGTTCCAGCAGTTGTTATTGCAGCTCCATGGTCATAAAATATTGCCTGCGTACATCAGATTTTGTCTAGACGATTTTTAGGCGAGTTTAATGTTCTAGCTTGTATTACTGTTTCTGGGAGACTCCTCCATGGTTCTGCCATTCTAAGTGGGAATGCAATTTTACTTAGGTTTAGTTTAGCTCTGTGTGACACTTCGTCCTACTTCAGGTTTGGTGCAGATTCATCATCATACAGGTTGTGCATTATCGTATATACTTCTATCATGTCGTCTCTTAGTCGTGAGTAGTATATGCTAGTGTGAGTAGTTTTTAGTAATTTTAGTCTTTCTATACATGGTAGGTCCTTCATACCAGGTAGTTCTTTTGTGGCTCTGGATATTTTCTGTGGCTATTTTACGTTTAATCTCATATGGATGCCATGCTACTGTGGCATAATCTAAGTGAGATCTAACCATTGTCTTATATAGTGGCAAGAAAATGTGCTTGTCTGGGAATTGGAAAGTTCTTCTGATTATATTGTTGTGTTCTGGTTGCTTTATTAATCACTTGGCTTATGCGATCATCAAATGAAAGCTTTGAATCGATAACTATACTAAAAGTATTTGCTTTTCTGTGGTGTCTAGTGAATGCTTAATATTATTGGTAGCCATGAAATATTTGTTTTCACCTATATAATTTTTCCAAATTTCTATGTGTTTACATTTACCTAGGTGGAATTTTAACAACTCTTGTCACTCCTTGTTGTAGTAGTATATCCTGTAATATATATTATTTGTATTCTGTTGTTTTTCTTATATAAGGACTATTACATTGCGAAATGAAGTTATTAATTAATCCACTCACTCATTGTAGTAGCAGTACTGAAGGCTTTATTTAATGATGGTTACACATCACGTGTTACATCGTGATTTTCAATGGGCCTTCACTCAGTACATGTAAACTCATACATCCACATTATACAGCTTTAGATAAGATATACAAATTAAAAGTTCATCATCTGATAACACAGACAATACATGTGCAAATCATAACATATTTGGTTTTATGCAGCGGTGTGTACAAGAAGATGTCAACTAGTTAATAAAACTATTTTGACACAAATTTGAGTTTGTGACATTCAACTAACCTTCAAAATCGAGGGTGGCATCCACATACACCTATTTTGTATCCCTTGTGTGATGGATCTAGCAAGTATTCCTGCTATTAACAAAAAAGTGCAGTTAAAAGTATAACGTCACATGTTGGCTAACCTACTATATTATGCAGAAAGACATCATTTCGAAAATTAATCTTTTGACGTTGACCTTGTTTAATCTTCACTCCACAGTTAGAGCACCATTTTATAACTCCATGACATACCGAATTTTGACGTAGATACAATATGCTTTCAAACGGTATGTAACATGGGTTAGTGTATGTAGATAAAGTAGCTACCCAACCATTGTAAGTGTAGAACTTTTGCGGAGTGGAGTAGTTTTTAACATTCGTCGTTTCACGGTAACCTTGTTTAACCTTCACTCAACACCTACTGCACCACTTGATAGCTCCCTGACGTATCCCATATTTACAGGGATACAGTTGATTTTCCTATGGTATACGACATTGCCATAAATAGATAGGTAAAGTAGGTATACGCAACCATTTATATTGTATGACGTTTGCGGGATGACACGATTTCGAACATATATCACTTGACGGCGACTCTGTTTGATCGTCACTCCACATCTACTCCATCAACTGATAGCTCCATGTCATATCTAATTTTGACGGGGAGAAATAATAATAAGATAACTTCTATTGCACCTAAATCCTTGGAAACCATGCTTAGAGGCGCATCAAAACAAAAGGATTGGTCAATCTCAAAATCCATAAGCAATACTCCAGTTGTCAACAGATTGGTCAATGCACTAGAGAGCTACGGTGGATAAGCAAGGTTGTAAAGATAAGTTCGTTCACACAGTATCTGACTCGTACATATAAATAAAGTTATTACTTTAGGGGTATTGCCAAAAAATCGAATGTTCATCATTTCACGGTGACCTTGTTTGACCTTAGCTCCACTTGTACCATATCAGGTAACACCTCCATATCGTACCTCAGTTTAACAGGGAGACAATAAGCTTTCCAAACATATATTACTTAACCATCTTGAAATTAAGTAAAGTTGATATGCGACCATTGTAATGTTAAGACGATTGTGGAAGCGAACAATTTCGAAAATTCATAATTTGACGGTGACCTTGTTTGACCTTGGATTCCCGCTTGTTACGACAGGGCTCGTTGAGACGGGGAGAGGTAGAGCTTTCAAATGATATAACATTTGGGTTTGTAAAAGGGGCATTTAAATCCTTAAAATGAAGCACTTTTTTGGATTAAATATAGCAGGTTAATTATATACCAGTAAGTTGTTGTTTATATAGCACAGTATCCCGTCCTCAGTACTGCTTTATGCGCTTTACACTTTACTCCATGGCAGACCTGTTCAATCGAACACCATTTCGACTTATCTGGGAAGCATTCAGCCATGCTGCAATTAATGCATAAAACTATAATGACAGCTTATTTACTGCTAGCCAGTCTGTTATTTTAGTCAATTCTGAGTTTATATTGTTGGATGTCAAAGTCATTTGTTTGTTCATCTGTAAAAGTATTTACTGAGCTCAGCAAGGTGGTATCATCTGCATACACTCTTAGAATAAAAAAAGTATAACATTCATAATGGACAACAGAAAAAACATAGTGAAAATTACATTTGCACAGATCCTGTGTATTAATAGCTTGCACACTACTGCATACATCCTAGTATAAAAATAATAAGGTATGATAATATTCATAATAAACAGCTGAAGAAACATTGTAAAAATTACTAGACAAAGAGTCTTTAGAAACAAGAGTGTTCACACTGATGGCAGTGGCGTTATCCATGGGGAATAAAGTTCGTAATGATGGGTTGTACCGGTCCATTGTCCATCTAACTAGCACTCGTACAAACCCCTTAGCTGTTGCTCTATGATGACGGTTACCTGTCACGAGATATCCCAGCTGATGCCCAGCAAGGAGGGTATATTTGGACTGATTGCCTAGCAGCAACCTCTGGACTCTAATTAGCATATAGAGTAGTGGGCGCTGCCGCCGCTGTTAGTGTAGTGAATCAGTCTAGCCTAGGATTTAGACCAGTGCAGCTGTGTAACTAGATAGTAACGTATTAAACATATTCTTCTCGACGTGTTGTTTGTATGTTATGTAATACATAGATACGATCAATACCGTTACATGGTGTCAGGAAGTGACCTACCGTTACCCGTTACGTGTTAATTGGATTACGTTATCTGGATGATCGCTGAATTACCGGCTCAGCGGGATTGCGACAACAGTGCCTGATAAGATCAGTTGGACTCCTTTAAGTGTGAGGGGCACACTGTGATGGCAACGCCTCCGTCCAGTGAGCTGGCTACGCCACCGTCGCCAACATCGCCTCCACTTAATTGTATTGTGACAACGCACAACAGCAATATTCCGCCGCCGTTGAAAATCGACGCACTAACTGCTGCGAATTCTTGGCGTCTATGGAAAAGCGCCTGGATAGAATATGAAGTCGCCACAGATCTGGATGAAAAGACACAACGGAAACGCGTGAGTACGTTGTTGTCAGTGATCGGCCAGGATGCGAAAGACATCTGGCAGAATCACCCGTGGACTGATCCTGCACATCGCTACGAAGTAGAACCAGTTCTATAAATGTACGAGAACTACTGTACGCCAAGGGTGAACATACCGTATGAGAGACACATCTTTCATTCTCGTAAACAGCGGGCTGGGGAGGATGTCACGACGTGGTATAACGAGCTGCGGCGAATCGGAACAAACTGTGCGTTTGATGAGATCACGACGGATGAAATTTACCGTGACCATCTTGTTTCGAGTGTTATGGACGAGAGAGTCCGAAATCAACTCCTCGAAAAACGCGACGTAACGCTGGAGAAAGCCTTAGACATCATCAGAAATTCGGAAGTGAAAGCTGAACGAGCCAAGGCATGGAATTCCGTCGGTGACGTAGATGTGCACTCGATGAAGAAAAACACAAGAACGAGGCTGTTCACAAAGCGTGGCAGCGAGGCGGATCACGCAAGACCTCGAGCAAGAATGTACGCAAAAACAAGCACAGTAGTAAACTGTTCGTTTTGTGGAAAGACACATGAAAGAGGCAACTGTCCAGCCTGGAGACAGAAATGCAGAGTCTGCCAGGGCCTGAACCACTTCGCCGTAAAGTGTCGCAAAATGAAAGTAAGAAGAGACGTCAAAACAATCGGGACAGAACAATATGGCGTGAGTAGTCTGATAGACGATTCAGCTACTCGAATTGCTTCAGACCGCCCGCTTTCAGCTTCAGCCGCTAGATAGCCTTATCAGGATGAAAAGAAAGCCGAGTGCGTAAGACTTTCCTTCTGGTATATAGCCTCTCCTCAATCAAGACTCATGCAGTGCCTGGAATAAACCAAATCAAAAACCGGCAGAAGGCAATGGGAAACCACTGCTGTATCTTTCCCAAGACAATCACGACCCATAAAACCACAGAAGATAACGTTAACAGCGTGAACGGTTGTTCTGACAGTTCTGACAGGATAACCTCGCTCGGTAGGGATAGTCGTGTGCGACAGGTGACACCAGATCGTCATCCAGCTACTGTGTGCAACGGAAAGATTTTGAATACTGCTACATGGAATGTAAGAACTCTATATCAGAAAGGAAAACTAGAAAACATAAAACAAGAAGCGACAAGACTGGGGATAAATATAATGGGAATGTGTGAAGTTAGATGGACAGGGGCAGGATTTATGACATCAGATAATAACACAATAATTTACTCAGGAGGCGATACACATGAAAGAGGAGTTGGAATTATGTTGGATGAAGAAAGAGCAAAATGCTTACTAGGATACTGGACCATATCGGATCGCATCCTCTTGGTGAAAATCAGTGGACAACCATTTAACATTAACATCATACAAGTGTACGCACCAACCGCAGACAAATCTGATGAAGAGCACGATACATTTTATAATGATCTTGAATTAGCAAAATCACATTGCAAATCACAGGAGATTGTAATAGTTATGGGAGACTTTAATGCTTAAGTTGTTGAGGGAAGATGCGAAGACATAATTGGACCATATGGCCTGGGGAGCAGAAATGAGAGAGGAGATAAACTAATAGAGTGGGCAAAATCTCATGACATGATTGTAGGAAACACCTGGTTCCAAGAACACCCAAGAAGACTTTGGACGTGGAAAAGTCCAGGAGACCGAACACGGAACCAAATTGATTATATCCTGGTCAGTAAAAGATTTAGAAATGCCCTACTGGTGGCAAAGACCTTTCCCGGGGCAAACTGCGATCCCGACCATGTGCCAGTGCGAGCCAAGTTCTGCCTGAAACTGAAGAAAAGGAAAAGAGCAACAAAGAACATGAAACTAGATATGAATATACTAAAATCATATTCTGCGATCAAAGAGAAATTCAATGTAGCAGTACAAAACAGTTTCAATGTTCTGAATGACATTCAAGATGTGGACGACCAATGGGAACAACTGAAGGAATCAATCAAACAGGCTGCCGAAGAAACTGTTCCTAGGCAATGCAGAAAAGCAAAGAAAAAATGGATGACTGACGATATTCTAAAGTTGATGGATGAAAGGAGGAAAATTAAGCAAAATCATGATGCATATGTAGCAATGAACAAGGATATAACGGCTAAATGTAATTTAGCGAAAGAGGAATGGCTTAATGAACAATGCAAAGAAATTAAACAGAAGAATAAGCACGACACAAAATCCATGCATGCTAGAATAAGAGAAATCACAGGGAAAAGAACATGCTCAGCTACAGGTTGCCTGAAATTTAAAGAAGGAAACATAATAATGGACAAAGACAAAATACTCGAGAGATGGTCAGAATATATAGGTGAATTGTACGATGATGAAAGGGGTGAAAGACCATCAATTAAGAAGAACTTTGATGGTCCTCCTATATTGAAGGACGAGGTTTTAAAAGCCATAAGATCAATGAAAAAGGGAAAAGCTGCTGGACCAGATAATATTACCATTGAAATGATTGAGTGTTTAAAGGAATTTGGTATTGATATAGTAACAGACTTCTTGAACAAAATATATGACAGCGGACGAATCCCAACTGATTTATCCAGATCCATTTTTGTAGCAATACCAAAGAAACCAGGTGCGATTGAATGTCAACTACATCGTACAATTAGTCTCATGAGTCACTTCACCAAGATGTTGCTTAAAATTATTATGACCAGAATGAGAAACAAAATAAAGCCGGAAATAGCTGAAGAACAATGTGGATTTGTAGAAGATAAAGGTACAAGTAATGCAATATACATCCTACGAACACTGATTGAGAAAGCACTGGAAGTGCAGAAAGATCTGTATGTATGTTTTATTGATTACACAAAGGCATTTGACAGAGTTCGTCATGAAGAAATCATATCAATGCTGGAAAGTTTGAACATTGATGGGAAAGATCTGAGAGTTGTGAGAAGTCTGTAAACAAACAGCAGCAATACGAATAGAATGCTTTTAAATGTTTTTCATGTGGTGAAAAGCTGTTTTGGCTTGAGCAATTCTTCTCTTTATCTCATCGTTGCATCGACCGTCGGATGTTATTAGTGATCCCAGATAGTTAAACGTTCGGACTTGCTTCACCCCGTCGCTCCCCCTCTTCCCCTCTGTCGGTCGCATTCTCCGTCCCTCGTTCCCTCCTCTATTTATCTCCGCCCGTCCGTCTCGCCATCCTTCCCTCTGTCTCTTTCTCCCTCTGTCTCTCCTCTCTCTCTCTCTCTCTCTCTCTCTCTCTCTCTCTCTCTCTCTCTCTCTCTCTCTCTCTCTCTCTCTCTCTCTCTCTCTCTCTCTCTCTCTCTCTCTCTCTCTCTCTCTCTCTCTCTCTCTCTCTCTCTCTCTCTCTCTCTCTCTCTCTCTCTCTCTCTCTCTCAAAAACACACTTTTTTTCTCTCTCTCGCGCATCAACTGGTAATTGGGTGCAGTCATGGATCTTTGCACATTTGCTTCACTATGAAGGTTACCACTGGGACTGATTAAAAGTAAAGTGAATAGTGTGGTGACCATATTAGTGGGACTCATTTCCTTTACTTTACACTATATATGGAAATAATTTGGGACTGTCCTAGGGTGACCTAACTTACAATGTGACTGTATTAATTAGGTGACCGTAAACCGAGGTTCAACTGTAACTATATCACGTGTGGATGTAGATTCTAATTCGTTTTAGGCTATATTTTACCATTGTAACTGCCGATCACTAACATTGTGTACACCGTTTCGAAAGATGTGTATATCAAAATTCGGAATGTCTGTTTAAATGATAATGTACTTCCAACATAACAGAAATCCTGAGATGTTGTCCAGTTAGGCAAACTATTATGGCATAAATATCCCCTCCCTAGATTTCATTCTAGTGTATGTAGCTGGTTTTTTGTTGAAATGCTTTTGGAATAAACTTTGGAAATATTACAATTTGCTACGGAAGACTGATGCAGAGACCCCCGCACTGATGTAACGCTTCATCATGCTTGCCCATAGACCTCCCTCCGCACTTTATAGATGGCCTCTTACATAATGTACACATATGTAAATTTAATTTTTAGCAAAAGAGGATATATACAGTTGGGAGCTGAACACTGAACAAGTGGGTTTATATGTTTGTTCAGATAGTTTTGTAACAAGTATATATTGTATTATTATCTGTCAAAACTTTGTGAAACATTAACACCGTTTATCAAATTTCAGATACATGTATGTACCATATGACTTTTCCAACAATGTAAACAATATATTTGTGACTGAATGCTGTTAGAGTATTGCGTTGTAAATGCAGATATATTATGTCATTTGTTTGTTTAAAAACTGTTGAACTGTTGTTTATGACAATAGCATTTCAGTGTTGTGTGTGGCAGGTTCGAACCTGCTGGTGTTCTGTATCGATACACTACTGGCTGTGCACACACACTTATTCCATTCAGTAATTTCAGACGTTTACAATAACTCCATCTAAAGTATCTAAATTCCACTTAAACAACTATTGGAAATAGCACAGCAAATTAGCATGCCACATATAACATGGTAATGGCAGCTAGGTAGGAAGAAACTTCAGAAGGCTGAGCTGACTCAGTCGTGAAAACAAGGGTGGAACCCAAGTGGGATGAAAATGTAGAAATTTGTACAGAAGTAGTTTTAAATTCATAGAGAAAACCCATCAACAAGGGAGTATTTCAACCTGAAGAGGGTGTGAATATAACATTTCACCCACAATGTCACCCATTTGTATATATCATAGCACACCAACCTGTGATGTAAATGTTGCCTATGTGCTATGCAGTGAAAAGATGGCTGGAGGAAAGGAACCATCTTGCATGGTTTCAACAGAAAGATGTCAGCAGGCGACCACATGCTTAATGTTCGACAATTACAACTGTACTCTAGTATGAGAGGCTTTTCTGCTGATACATATATCTTCTGGGGTGTTTGCCAAGGATAGGTGCAATACGCGGATGTGTACTGCTGTAATGCAATAGTCAATTTTGCAAGTTTTAAACGTGTAGTTGTTTTCAGAACTTTGGATAATACCAAACTGTTTTTACCAGGTACGTTTGTTATTGGTTGTGCAATTTGAACTGACATGCTTCATACAGTATGGATGTTAATCACTAACGTTTTCTTCTGGATTTTGAAAGAAATTAATCATGTATTTTGCAAGATATATTATGTCCTGACTTTATGGTTTCTAGGTTATCAAGGTTTTACTGTATCATATGAACACTTGCCATAACAAGAAAAATTTGTTTAAACAAATTTATTGACACATCTATAACCATGTACACACATGCTGAATAATACTAGGCAGTGGTAATCCGTATTACAATATTTTCAGACAAACCTGTGTATTAAAACAGGCATTTCTCTTTTACTTTACCTCATGATCAGAGGTAATGAGCGACCAGTCTTTTTGTTTACACTTCTCTAGATTTAAGTACGAATCGGCTTGCTCTTTGCTTAATTAACATAATGCCAGGTCTTGATGTGTTTACCATAAAGGTGTGTTATATTCAACAATACGTGGCCAGTAACATCTGTACTGTTATTGCCACTTCGAGATTTTAAATACAAATTATTTTAAAAGACAGTGTTACTGAATGTCAAATGTTTGAAACAAGTTCAAGTTAGGGAATAACAAAATAATGTTCTCATTGAGGAAACATTGTGTTTCTTTATATCAAAATAAATAATACACATGTTACTATTGATAGTATACATATTTGAATCATGTGAACTTTGCTTGTTACCCCCAATATGAAAGAAAATCCAAATCCAACATTACCCAGCTAAATGTAGACCTACACATCATAAACTGTTTTCATCTTGGAACCAATGAGCATCTAGTTTTCACCAGGTCAGATATCCACAGCTAGATGAGCATGTCGATAAATCTTTAAAAAAATTACTACTTAAACCTAACATTTCATTACCGCATGCTTTTAACATTTTCATTATAACATAACATCTAAAATATAAGGCAACAATGGTGTATTTTAAACATAGATATCATTAAACCACACATGGTTAATCCAACTCTACAAAAGCAGGCATGGGACATGTGAAATGTTGCACTTTCTAATGAAATACATCACAAGATTTATTTTCCCTACAACTCTGTTTCTGTGTGGAAAAATATTCATTATTTGTAGTTGGCATATTTGACATATGTGATCAATTAGTATTATACCATCACTTTTGTTGGCATGATCTAGTGGTAAGTTTCGACGATGCTGTGCGTTCTGCAAGGGATGCATCGATATGACAGTTTCTAAACGATCACACCTGACCACCCGGTTACTTAGCATAATCTACGTTTTTCTTAGCGAAGTTGCGGTTAAGCAAAGTATGAAAATTATCGATGTCGTTCTTCGTGTATACATAGTCTACAATAAAGTCCGCCTGGTTTTGTAGTGTCCTTGCACTGCAAGTTGCATTCGGAGATCGTCCATCTTTTAAATAAAAATTTCCATGAATCAACATCCTGCATCTATGTCACTTTCCTGAACACCATTATAAACTTGTTTCACACATTATGCAAGTTTATAAATTGGCGCAAAAGACGAAACATTATATCTGCGGGCTTAGAGGCGGACTAAGATATATTCGGATACTGGGGCAAGTTTGAATTGTGAGGTACCCACCAAGAACAAGGAGCTCTGGGCCCTGGAATAAACATTGTTCTAACCTGATTACCCTGGATCTCGGGACCCTGGAATTATTTTATTCTTACTTGACTGGGGCGCCCCAAGAGCTCGGAGTCAAGGAATTTTGTTCTCACTTCAGTGAGCCCCGGGAGCTCTGGTCCTTGTTTTTTTCACCGGCGCTCCGGGAGCTCCTGACCGTGGAGACGTGACCCAGTCAGGGACGAATCCATAGAGAGTAGTCTAGGGGATCTTAGAATTGTACCCCCCTTGATGATCGGCAAAAAACCTCCACTGAACCAAATTCATATTGGATTGGCTGAGACGGTGCTTCAGTTTGACTCCGCCGTCGAGTTATCGCGGTGTCGCGAAGTCGCCACTCCGCCGTCGAGCTGTTGGGTCTTGACATTGGAAGAGCTAGCGCGGGGGTGTTATTGAAGATTTTTTTGTCAGAGCTTTAACACCACTCTTTCTTCGCACTGTCGGATCATAACATCGGAATACGATAGGGGGATGCTGTTGAACATTTATTCACTATTTCGGAAGCTCACCAAAAACCTTCAATTGCACCCACTTGAGACTTACCTAAGCGGGGCCACATTCCAAAGTCTAGGGGGCACTTAACAGGGGCACATTCCAAAGATATATGGGGCAGCCCACTCTAGTTAGCGAGACCAAAAGAATAGGGGGCACGTGCTCCCAGGCCTCCCCTGGATCCGCCTACATCAGTTATGGTAATTCGCAACCGGCGTCCCAAGGCGCGCGAGGATGGACGCTTGTCGTGAATGTGCAACATAGAATTGGCGCATGCTTATACTGGCGCGACTTTCACAGGAAGTTGCACACTGCGTAGCTACGGAGTGACGTATTACAAATTGGTGATGACGTCATTTTTTCTCACTTGACAACCAGAGGCGTACGAATTTGAAGTAGTTCCGCGGCAGTACATATAATAATAATAAGATAACTTCTATTGCGCCTAAATAATTGGAAACCAAGCTCAGAGGCTCATAAAAACAAAAGGATTGGTCAATCTCAAAATCCATAAGCAGTATTCTAGTTGTCAACAGATGAGTCAAGGCGCTAGGGAGATACGGTGGATAAGCAAGGTTGTAAAGACAAGTTTTTTCAGTGAAAACGGTATTTTGTAATATTTTCAACTGATCTAACACTAAGAGGGAGCATATTCCAAAGAGTTGGTGCAGCAATAGAACAAGCTCTCTTTCCAATGTTAGTGTTGACTCTAGGAACAAAAAGTAGGTCAGAACTAGATAATCGAAGCTGGATAGGTTTTCTGACAGGAGTAAACAGAGAATGCAAATAAGATGGTTGCTTACTGGACAGTGCCCGGTATGTAATGGTACAGATCTTAAATATTATAAGATATCGTACAGGAATCCAATGCAAAGACTTCAAAAGTGGTACAGAAAAACGAAGATATATTGTAACTACAGATGTTTTCTTCGTCTTTATTTTCTTCTTATTATTATTATTACATCGCTTTATTGTTGTTGCAGTAAACGGCCACGATGACTTCGATTATACAAGTTCTACAATGCGTGCGATACGGCAACAGGACCATGCAAATTCACGAAGCGGCTGCAAAACTTTAGGCTTAGACACATTTCGAACATATGGACTCATCGTTTATCGTCCGCCTCCCTCTAAACGATACGTTTTACAGTGTGTTTTTGACGAGTAGTGTTTGTTCTTGGACCGCCTTGCTGTTATAACCAACGATGTAATCATAACAGGTGACCTTAATTTGCACATCGACAACATTAACGATGTAGATGCGGTGCGCTTCAATGGCACATTGGAAGCTCACGGACTGGTACAACACGTGGTGGGACCCACACACAAGATGGGCCATACCTTGGACGTAGTCATCACCCGAGACATTAGTACCTTGTTGATCGGGATGCCAACAGTTTCTGGGCCTTGTCTTGGTGACACAAAGGTTAACCCTTCCGGCGACCATCTGGCTGTGTGTTTTATAATTAACTTAACGAAGCCAGACAGCGTTCGCGAGCTGGTCACTTTCAGGAAGCTTCTGGACATTTGTATTCCGGAATTTATCAAGGATTTATCTCAAATTTTGAACAACACTGATAAGCCGCTATATGAACTTGTACACGCCTATACTACGAGAATTGAAGCGGTTGTCAACTAACACCCTCCCGTGCAAAGAAAGTTGATAACACTGAGACCAAACGCGCAATGGTATTCAGATGAACTAAGACACGCCAAACACGCGCGAGCAGAGAGGGCAAGGCGGCGAACCAAACTCACCATTCACCGGCAGCTGTTCTGGGAGCAATGCAGTGCAGATAACAAACTGATGATCAGTGCAAAGAAAACATTCTTTTCTACAAAGATCAGAGACTGCGGCAAGGATCAGAAACAACTGTTCAAATTAACGAGCCATGTGATGGGTAAGACGGACACGTAACATCGATACCGGCAACCCAAGTGATATCTACGAAACAGCATTGGTCGATGACGTCATGTTTGACGGAATCCCGCATCAAAGGTTACTGCCAGCCACCCTTGATGAGGTGCAGCGAATAATCACAAACTCGCCCAACAAGTAATGTGATATAGACCCGGTTATTATGTGGCTTTTGATACAGTGTCTGGATCATTTCGTGCCGTTGATTACAGCCATTATGAACAAATCATTGGCAACGTCACTGGTACCCGGGTGTTTCAAACGTGCAAGTGTGAAACCATTGCTTATAAAGCCGGGCCTAGATAAGGAAGTTCTGAATAATCATTGGCCTGCGTAAAACCAACCATACGTGTCGAAACTTCTCGAGAAAGTGGTTGAACACCGTTTGAAAGATCACCTGGACATCAACAATCTACACGATATTCACCAATCGGCGTACCGCAATGATTACTCAACCGAGACAGCTCTAGTGAAAGTCCAGAACGACATCGCAGAAGCTCTTGATAAAAAACGTATAGTCGTCCTGGTCATGCTGGATCTGTCCAGTGCGTTTGACGTCATCGACTATGGCATCATGCTAAAGCGTTTTTAAACCTCATTTGGCGTGACTGCAGAAGCCCTGGATTGGATGAGATCCTACATTAGCGGCAGAACACAATGTGTATCGGGTCGGCTTCGCAACTTCGTTTACCGCACATCTATGTTGCGGCGTGCCACACGGATCTGTGTTGGGACCGAAACTGTACTGCATGTACATTAAACCAGTTGGAGATACAGTGAATAACGATAATCTTCGTTACCACTGTTATGCAGACGATACACACACACACGCACGCACACACACACACACACACACACACACACACACACACAAACATATATATATTTAATTATCCATCAAGCCTGGCGAGAACTGGGCCAGTGAAAGCTCAGCCACTGAAGCCTGTGTGGCGGATGTTGGCGGGTGGATGAATAGAAACATGTTAAAATTGAACCAAGAAAATTGGAAGAATGTCCAAACACCGAATTCATCAGGTGAACGACCTGTCCCTCATGATCGGGGGCAGACTGCTACACGCTGAGCAATCCTATGAGAAATATTGGACTTAGTATAGACAGCGGCTTGACAACGGAGAAACAGGTGAATGCGATCTTCAAGTCCTGTTTCTACCACATCCGAAATATTGGCAAAGTCAGATAATACATCGCAAATGACGCCTGTAAGATTCTAGTCTAGGCACTGGTAACATCTCGACTGGACTATGGAAACGCGCTGCTGCAAGGTTTGCCTCAGGTTTACAGAACTGCGCTGATCGCCTAATCACCAGGACACGCAAGAGCGAACTACATTGGCTGTCAGTGAAATACCGGCTCAGCTTTAAGGTCAACACTTGTACTTATAAACTGCTGAAAGGATTGGCACCGGCGTACATGAGTGACATTGTGCAGAAACATCAACCTACTCGTACCTTAAGATCAACGGAGAAGTCACTTCTCGTCGTATCTGTGCTGCGGACAGTAACTTATGGTGAACGTTGTTTCAGGAGTCACACGGCCATACTATGCGTGAGAACATTAAACAACTGAACATTCTCAGCTCTTTCAAGAGACACTTAAAAACATATCTTTAAACTGGCATACGTACGACTGACGTGATCGAGTCACGCTCTCGTTTTAATGACATTGATATACTAATGATTTATTCGTAATGTTTTATTCATGTGTGTGTATTATAAATAATTTACTTTCTATGTATTTATTTGTTATGCTCAAATCAATTATTTTACACTAGTTATTTATAAAATAATCTATATTTTATAGTTTTATTTAATTTATGGTGCTTTTTGTAAAGCGTCAAGTGGATTCGGGCGCTATATAAATTCCGATATTATTATTACTATTAAAAGACTGGTTGATTGCCTACGGTGCCTTTTCGTCATTTGATGCACCATTTCGTAATACAAAGCCATGGGAACCAAATAAGTGTCGTATTATTTGTTTCACACAGTTGTGCAGTCTAAAGATGTCAGTTAACAAACAACGAACATACGCTAATTTTCAATACCTATAGCTAATAGTCGTAATGACACTCGCTAGATGCACGTGGGATGCGGTGGTGGCACTCAGAACATCGCACTCTCAATCGAATCGTTTTGATGCCGTTTCGAACCTTGTGCACGTTCGTTCACTCCACGCTGTCCCAGTTCACTCAGCTGTATGAGTGAGTACAATGCTATATATATACATCGGAAGGTATTTGTGAACGAATAGTATTCTCGCACCAATTGCAGTGTATCCGACGGCGTCCCAGGTAAACTGAGATGGTCTTCAATTGAACATTTATGCCAGGGGGTGAAGTGTAAAGCGCTAAGGACTGCTTGCCATGTTATAAAAGAACATACATTTTACATAGAGTACAGTGAATGTTGTTTATGAACATAAAATAAAGCGAACGTTGTGGAATGCTGTGCCAAACAGATTGCAACGTGCGCTTGGCATGTTTGATCAGACGAGGGTACAGTTCCGTCGGCAAATGCATGCTACAGATCGAACTCGTTGGAGGTCGTCTTGAGTATCAAGGAGTCGCACGGCAATTCGATAAGCTAGCTCATTGCATATATATATATATATATATATAGCTAACGACGCGTCGTCGATATCCTAATGGAAGATATGAACAATTATCTTTCTGTTGCGAGCTCTCAATAGTAGGCCTGTACATATGTGTCTGGATTTCGAGGGTTTTTTCTGGGGTACTGCTACGTGTCCGTTGTTGACGTTCGGCAGTAGCATCGTGATATCGAAAGCGGAGACGAATTGTAAAATCTCATTGATGTTTTCTCTGCTATGTCTGCTGATTGGGCGGGTGCTAGTAGTAGTATTAATAATAATAAAAATATTTAATATTTATAGGGCGCAATATCCATAATATGCTCAAAGCGCTGTACAATACAATTCAATCAGGCGATTCAATGTATACTAATAAAACCTGCAATCAAATAAAGTTACTTATATTAAAACTATTAATTAAATAAATAAATAAAATTAGATAAATTAGACTTATTATTACTCTATTTACATATATGCATACCTATACATACATACCCACACACACACATCCACGCACGCACGCATACATAAATAAATACTGATACTGATTAAAAGTAAAGTGAATAGTGTGGTGACCATATTAGTGGGACTCATTTCCTTTACTTTACACTATATATGGAAATAATTTGGGACTGTCCTAGGGTGACCTAACTTACAATGTGACTGTATTAATTAGGTGACCGTAAACCGAGGTTCAACTGTAACTATATCACGTGTGGATGTAGATTCTAATTCGTTTTAGGCTATATTTTACCATTGTAACTGCCGATCACTAACATTGTGTACACCGTTTCGAAAGATGTGTATATCAAAATTCGGAATGTCTGTTTAAATGATAATGTACTTCCAACATAACAGAAATCCTGAGATGTTGTCCAGTTAGGCAAACTATTATGGCATAAATATCCCCTCCCTAGATTTCATTCTAGTGTATGTAGCTGGTTTTTTGTTGAAATGCTTTTGGAATAAACTTTGGAAATATTACAATTTGCTACGGAAGACTGATGCAGAGACCCCCGCACTGATGTAACGCTTCATCATGCTTGCCCATAGACCTCCCTCCGCACTTTATAGATGGCCCCTTACATAATGTACACATATGTAAATTTAATTTTTAGCAAAAGAGGATATATACAGTTGGGAGCTGAACACTGAACAAGTGGGTTTATATGTTTGTTCAGATAGTTTTGTAACAAGTATATATTGTATTATTGTCTGTCAAAACTTTGTGAAACATTAACACCGTTTATCAAATTTCAGATACATGTATGTACCATATGACTTTTCCAACAATGTAAACAATATATTTGTGACTGAATGCTGTTAGAGTATTGCGTTGTAAATGCAGATATACTATGTCATTTGTTTGTTTAAAAACTGTTGAACTGTTGTTTATGACAATAGCATTCCAGTGTTGTGTGTGGCAGGTTCGAACCTGCTGGTGTACTGTATCAATACACTACTGGCTGTGCACACACACTTATTCCATTCAGTAACTTCAGACGTTTACAATAACTCCATCTAAAGTAACTAAATTCCACTTAAACAACTATTGGAAATAGCACAGCAAATTAGCATGCCACATATAACATGGTATTGGCAGCTAGGTAGGAAGAAACTTCAGAAGGCTGAGCTGACTCAGTCGTGAAAACAAGGGTGGAACCCAAGTGGGATGAAAATGTAGAAATTTGTACAGAAGTAGTTTTAAATTCATAGAGAAAACCCATCAACAAGGGAGTATTTCAACCTGAAGAGGGTGTGAATATAACATTTCACCCACAATGTCACCCATTTGTATATATCATAGCACACCAACATGTGATGCAAATGTTGCCTATGTGCTATGCAGTGAAAAGATGGCTGGAGGAAAGGAACCATCTTGCATGGTTTCAACAGAAAGATGTCAGCAGGCGACCACATGCTTAATGTTCGACAATTACAACTGTACTCTAGTATGAGAGGCTTTTCTGCTGATACATATATCTTCTGGGGTGTTTGCCAAGGATAGGTGCAATACGCGGATGTGTACTGCTGTAATGCAATAGTCAATTTTGCAAGTTTTAAATGTGTAGTTGTTTTCAGAACTTTGGATAATACCAAACTGTTTTTACCAGGTACGTTTGTTATTGGTTGTGCAATTTGAACTGACATGCTTCATACAGTATGGATGTTAATCACTAACGTTTTCTTCTGGATTTTGAAAGAAATTAATCATGTATTTTGCAAGATATATTATGTCCTGACTTTATGGTTTCTAGGTTATCAAGGTTTTACTGTATCATATGAACACTTGCCATAACAAGATAAATTTGTTTAAACAAATTTATTGACACATCTATAACCATGTACACACATGCTGAATAATACTAGGCAGTGGTAATCCGTATTACAATATTTTCAGACAAACCTGTGTATTAAAACAGGCATTTCTCTTTTACTTTACCTCATGATCAGAGGTAATGAGCGACCAGTCTTTTTGTTTACACTTCTCTAGATTTAAGTACGAATCGGCTTGCTCTTTGCTTAATTAACATAATGCCAGGTCTTGATGTGTTTACCATAAAGGTGTGTTATATTCAACAATACGTGGCCAGTAACATCTGTACTGTTATTGCCACTTCGAGATTTTAAATACAAATTATTTTAAAAGACAGTGTTACTGAATGTCAAATGTTTGAAACAAGTTCAAGTTAGGGAATAACAAAATAATGTTCTCATTGAGGAAACATTGTGTTTCTTTATATCAAAATAAATAATACACATGTTACTATTGATAGTATACATATTTGAATCATGTGAACTTTGCTTGTTACCCCCAATATGAAAGAAAATCCAAATCCAACATTACCCAGCTAAATGTAGACCTACACACCATAAACTGTTTTCATCTTGGAACCAATGAGCATCTAGTTTTCACCAGGTCAGATATCCACAGCTAGATGAGCATGTCGATAAATCTTTAAAAAATTTACTACTTAAACCTAACATTTCATTACCGCATGCTTTTAACATTTTCATTATAACATAACATCTAAAATATAAGGCAACAATGGTGTATTTTAAACATAGATATCATTAAACCACACATGGTTCATCCAACTCTACAAAAGCAGGCATGGGACATGTGAAATGTTGCACTTTCTAATGAAATACATCACAAGATTTCTTTTCCCTACAACTCTGTTTCTGTGTGGAAAAATATTCATTATTTGTAGTTGGCATATTTGACATATGTGATCAATTAGTATTATACCATCACTTTTGTTGGCATGATCTAGTGGTAAGTTTCGACGATGCTGTGCGTTCTGCAAGGGATGCATCGATATGACAGTTTCTAAACGATCACACCTGACCACCCGGCTACTTAGCATAATCTACGTTTTTCTTAGCGAAGTTGCGGTTAAGCAAAGTATGAAAATTATCGATGTCGTTCTTCGTGTATACATAGTCTACAATAAAGTCCGCCTGGTTTTGTAGTGTCCTTGCACTGCAAGTTGCATTCGGAGATCGTCCATCTTTTAAATAAAAATTTCCATGAATCAACATCCCGCATCTATGTCACTTTCCTGAACACCATTATAAACTTGTTTCACACATTATGCAAGTTTATAAATTGGCGCAAAAGACGAAACATTATATCTGCGGGCTTAGAGGCGGACTAAGATATATTCGGATACTGGGGCAAGTTTGAATTGTGAGGTACCCACCAAGAACAAGGAGCTCTGGGCCCTGGAATAAACATTGTTCTAACCTGATTACCCTGGATCTCGGGACCCTGGAATTATTTTATTCTTACTTGACTGGGGCGCCCCAAGAGCTCGGAGTCAAGGAATTTTGTTCTCACTTCAGTGAGCCCCGGGAGCCCTGGTCCTTGTTTTTTTCATCGGCGCTCCGGGAGCTCCTGACCGTGGAGACGTGACCCAGTCAGGGACGAATCCATAGAGAGTAGTCTAGGGGATCTTAGAATTGTACCCCCCTTGATGATCGGCAAAAAACCTCCACTGAACCAAATTCATATCGGATTGGCTGAGCCGGTGCTTCAGTTTGACTCCGCCGTCGAGTTATCGCGGTGTCGCGAAGTCGCCACTCCGCCGTCGAGCTGTTGGGTCTTGACATTGGAAGAGCTAGCGCGGGGGTGTTATTGAAGATTTTTTTGTCAGAGCTTTAACACCACTCTTTCTTCGCACTGTCGGATCATAACATCGGAATACGATAGGGGGATGCTGTTGAACATTTATTCACTATTTCGGAAGCTAACAAAAAACCTTCAATTGCACCCACTTGAGACTTACCTAAGCGGGGCCACTTTCCAAAGTCTAGGGGGCACTTAACAGGGGGACATTCCAAAGATATATGGGGCAGCCCACTCTAGTTAGCGAGACCAAAAGAATAGGGGGCACGTGCTCCCAGGCCTCCCCTGGATCCGCCTACATCAGTTATGGTAATTCGCAACCGGCGTCCCAAGGCGCGCGAGGATGGACGCTTGTCGTGAATGTGCAACATAGAATTGGCGCATGCTTATACTGGCGCGACTTTCACAGGAAGTTGCACACTGCGTAGCTACGGAGTGACGTATTAAAAATTGGTGATGACGTCATTTTTTCTCACTTGACAACCAGAGGCGTACGAATTTGAAGTAGTTCCGCGGCAGTACATGTAATAATAATAAGATAACTTCTATTGCGCCTAAATAATTGGAAACCAAGCTCAGAGGCTCATAAAAACAAAAGGATTGGTCAATCTCAAAATCCATAAGCAGTATTCTAGTTGTCAACAGATGAGTCAAGGCGCTAGGGAGATACGGTGGATAAGCAAGGTTGTAAAGACAAGTTTTTTTAAGTGAAAACGGTATTTTGTAATATTTTCAACTGATCTAACACTAAGATTTAACAAGATTGCCATCCAGAAAATTACTCTGGATGGCAGTTGGACAAGGAAGCCTTTTGGCTTATCGAGAGTCCAATACTTTTTATCTACATGTATCCCGCCTTTTTAAGGTGTGTGTCGATTTTATTTTTAAACATATTCACGCTACTAGCACCAACACAATCAGGAGATAATCTGTTCCATTCATTTACAGTCCTTTGTGAGAATGAGAACTTTCTTATATATAATCTACACTGCTCCTTTACTAATGTAGCTTCATGTCCTCTGGTCCTTCTATCTTTCTTAACTGAGAAAAAAAAAATTCTATAAATATTTTCATAACCATTCAATATTTTAAACACTTCTATGTGATCTCCTCTCAATCTCCTGGTCTCTAGTGTTGTTAAACCACATTCTTTTAGGCGTATTTCGTAACTAAGATCCCTCAGATTTGGTATCATTTTAGTCGCTCTCCTCTGTACTCTTTCTAGCATATCTATGTCCTTCTTGCGACATGGCCAATATTCTAAATGAGGCCTCACTATTGTTTTATACAGCGGTATTATTAGTTCTTTCTCCTTATAAGCAGAGCCGTTTCAGTTGAGTGATCTTGTCGATATGCCGATTGAAACTGGTCGTGCAAGCTGTTCTCTTGCATGTGGACATTCAGCTGTTTTGCTACAACGCGCTCGATTATTTTAGAGAGAAATGTCGGATTCGATAAAGGTCGATAATTCTGCATTGATTCTGGATTTAGTCCAGCCTTCTTGATTAATGGCGAGATACAGCCAGTCTTGTATTTATCTGCAACAACGGACTCGTGCGAATCAACTAAGCTGACCAGCATATGATCGTATTGATCAACCAGTTCTTCTACGTTCAGCAAGTTAAGATCATCCGAACGGAACAGTGGAATGTCTTGTCAAAAAGACACTGCATCAATGGTGCGTAACTTGCGATATTTGATTTTCATCAAACCAGTGCGATGTTGAACAATGTATATGTTGAAACTCCCCCCAAAATGGTCAGAAAGCGTTGTCAATATGAAAGTTAAAATCTCCCATGATAGTCCAGGTCCAGGTTTTATGGCATGCTGGTCGATGAAACGGCCCCATTCTTAAAAAAACACAGTTGCTGACAAACCATTTTTCACTGTTGACGGCGGGCGGTAAATAACAACGATTCTCATGGATGACGTAGGTGTTTTCAGCCGGCACTCGATGTGTTCAAACGATCGAAACGCATCGGTATCCTGTTTGTGTAAGACGATTTCGGATTTATGGATAATAATTACACCGCCCCCTTTGCCGGTAGGGCGAGGCGCGGGCTTGATGGAATATCCATTTGGTATAATATTTGTAATCACACTGGCTTCGCTCGAAGGCTTCAACCAAGTTTCGCATATCGCAAGATCATATCGAGATGGTTTTCAAGTATATGATCCGCAATGGCGAGTGTTTTGTTCCGACACGATTGTGCGTTAACGTAGCATACTCGTACGCCTTGATCGTGCTGTATATGTTGATACAATGGTCAAGTTATTAATTTTGGTACATTTCGGCTTGGTTGTGGCAACGTCGGTACTCTTGCGTAGTGAATTATTGTCCCGATCTGTTTTGCGACTTTACGACCGCTACGGTGTTTATGTCTCGTAGACGAACGCTTGAAGATGCACAGTTGGTGAAGTAGAAGATTCACACAGCAGGTAACCGGAGATCTGGTATACCTGGTTGCATTTGCGGAAGTTGACAACAACCTTGTCCTAGAATAACGCACCATTTATGCCATTGTTGTCACACACGCACGTGTTGAAGTGTGTCTTGCGTCACTGTGTATCATCGGCGGTTGCACACAAGTTGTTCGTCGTCCGGTGTTATTCAAGAATAGACCACAGCGTTCTGCTTGACAAGTTTGCAACCGGTTCTCAAGGCAAGTGTAGACGAATGTTGATTGAAAACGCTAACAGTCCGGCATCAGTAATCATTTTCAAGGAAAATATAAACGTCCGAAGTAATGTCTGTACCTTTGTACACGCACCTGAGAAATATTAAATTGTACGTAAGTTATGGGTGTGAAAACTCATTCCAATTTGATGTTTTATCTTGTCTAATACAGTAGAACATTCAGTATTCACAAAACAAACATGTCCCATATCAAAGTGATCGAAAGAAATGCACGCATATCACTCCAAAACGGTATTTTCAAGTGCACTGTTTGGGCGGACGGATCCTTAATGTGGTCTTACCCCAAATTGATGTCCTGCATGTTACAAATCTTCACGAATGATAGTCTGATATCAAGCTACACCCATAACTAGATTAACCACAAAGGGGAACGTATGTTACCCTTACATCTCCGTCACGTAAGTTACAGGAAAATTCGACCTAAGTTATGGTGGTGAAAACTCATACCCATTTGATGTTTTATGTTGTACAGTGCAGTAATACATTCAGTATTCACAAAAGAAACATGTCCCATGTCAAAGTGATGGAAAACAATTTACGCATATCACTCCAAAACGGTATTTTCAAGTGCACTCTTTGGGCGGACGGATCCTTAATGTGGTCTTACTCCAAATGGATGTCCAGCATGTTACAAATCTTCACGAATGATAGTCTGATATCAAGCTACACCCATAACTAGATTAACCACAAAGGCGAACGTATGTTACGCTTACATCTCCGCCACGTAAATTACAAGAAAATTGTACGTAAGTTAAGGGTGTGAAAACTCATTCCCATTTGTTGTTTTATCTTGTCTAATATAGTAGTGCATTCAGTATTCACAAAAGAAACATGTCCCATGTCAAAATGATCGAAAAAAAATTACGCATATCACTCCAAAACGGTATTTTCAAGTGCACTTTTGGGCGGACGGATCCTTAATGTGGTCTTACCCCAAATTGATGTCCTGCATGTTACAAATCTTCACGAAGGCTAATCTGATGTCAAGCTACACCCATAAAAAGATTAACCACAAAGGGGAACGTATTTTACCCTTACATCTCCGTCACGTAAGTTACAAGAAAATTGTACGTAAGTTATGGGTGTGAAAACTCATTCCAATTTGATGTTTTATCTTCTTTAATGCAGTAGTACATTCAGTATTCACAAAACAAACATGTCCCATATCAAAGTGATCGAAAACAATTCACGCATATCACTCCAAAAAAGTATTTTCAAATGCATTCTTTGGGCGGACGGATCCTTAATGTGTCTTACACCAAACTGATGTCCTGCATGTTACAAATCTTCACAAAGGATAGTCTGATATGAAGTAACACCCATAACTAGATTAACCACAAAGGGGAATGTATGTTACCCTTAAATCTCCGTCACGTAAGTTACAAGAAAATTGTACGTAAGTTATGGGTGTGAAAACTCATTCCAATTTGGTGTTTTATCTTGCCTAATACAGTAGAACATTCAGTATTCACAAAACAAACATGTCCCATGTCAAAATGATCGAAAACAATTCACGCATATCACTCCAAAAAAATATTTTCAAGTGCATTCTTGATCGGACGGATCCTTAATGTGGTCTTACCCCAAATTGATGTCCTGCATGTTATAAATCTTCACGAATGATAGTCTGATATCAAGCTACACCCATAACTAAATTAACCACAAAGGGGAACGTATGTTACCCTTACATCTCCGTCACGTAAGTTACAGGAAAATTCTACCTAAGTTATGGTGGTGAAAACTCATACCCATTTGATGTTTTATGTTGTACAATGCAGTAATACATTCAGTATTCACAAAAGAAACATGTCCCATGTCAAAGTGATGGAAAACAATTTACGCATATCACTCCAAAACGGTATTTTCAAGTGCACTCTTTGGGCGGACGGATCCTTAATGTAGTCTTACTCCAAATTGATGTCTTGCATGTTACAAATCATCACGAATGATAGTCTGATATCAAGCTACACCCATAACTAGATTAACCACAAAGGCGAACGTATGTTACCCTTACATATCCGCCACGTAAATTACAAGAAAATTGTACGTAAGTTATGGGTGTGAAAACTCATTCCCATTTGTTGTTTTATCTTGTCTAATGCAGTAGTGCATTCAGTATTCACAAAAGAAACATGTCCCATATCAAAGTGATCGAAAGAAATGCACGCATATCACTCCAAAACGGTATTTTCAAGTGCACTGTTTGGGCAGACGGATCCTTAATGTGGTCTTACCCCAAATTGATGTCCTGCATGTTACAAATCTTCACGAAGGCTAACCTGATGTCAAGCTACACCCATAACTAGATTAACCACAAAGGGGAATGTATGTTACCCTTACATCTCCGTCACGTAAGTTACAAGAAAATTGTACGTAAGTTATGGATGTGAAAACTCATTCCAATTTGATGTTTTATCTTCTCTAATGCAGTAGTACATTCAGTATTCACAAAACAAACATGTCCCACGTCTAAGTGATTGAAAACAATTCGCGCATATCACTCCAAAACGGTATTTTCAAGTGCATTCTTGGGCGGACGGATTCTTAATGTGGTCTTACCCCAAATTAAAGTCCTGCATGTTACAAATCTTCACGAATGATAGTCTGATATCAAATAACACCCATAACTAGAATAACCACAAAAGGGAATGCATGTTACCCTTTCATCTCCGTCACGTAAGTTACAAGAAAATTGTACGTAAGTTGTGGGTGTGAAAACTTATTCCAATTTGATGTTTTATCTTATCTAATGCCGTAGTACATTCAATATTCACAAAACATACATGTCCCATGTCAAAGTGATCGAACAAAATTCACGCATATAACTCCAAAACGGTATTTTCAAGTGCACTCTTTGGACGGACGGATTCTTAATGTGGTCTTACCCCAAATTGATGTCCAGCATGTTACAAATCTTCACGAAGGCTAGTCTGATATCAAGCAACACCCATAACTAGACTAACCAGAAAAGGGAATGTATGTTACCCTTTCATCTCCGTCACGTAAGTTACAGGAAAATTGTATGTAAGTTATGGGTGTGAAAATTCATTCCCATTTGATGTTTTATGTTGTATAATGCAGTAATACATTCAGTATTCACAAAAGAAACATGTCCCATATCAAATTGATCGAAAAATAATTCACGCATATCACTCCAAAACGGTATTTTCAAGTGCATTCTTGGGCGAACGGATCCTTAATGTGGTCTTACCCCAAATTGATGTCCTGCATTTTACAAATCTTCACGAATGATAGTCTGATGTCAATCTATACTCATATATAACTAGATTAACCACAAAAGGGAATGTATGTTACCCTTTCATCTCCGTCACGTAAGTTACAGGAAAATTGTACGTAAGTTATGGGTGTGAAAACTCATTCCCATTTGATGTTTTATCTTGTCTAATGCAGTAATACATTCAGTATTCCCAAAAGAAACATGTCCCATGTCAAAGTGATCGAACAAAATTCACGCATATCACTCCAAAACGGTATTTTCAAGTGCACTCTTTGGCCGGACGGATCCTCAATGTGGTCTTACCCCAAATTTATGTCCTGCATATTACAAATCTTCACGAAGGCTAGTCTGATATCAAGCTACACCCATAACTAGATTAACCACAAAGGGGAACGTATTTTACCCTTACATCTCCGTCATGTAAGTTACAAGAAAATTGTACGTAAGTTATGGGTGTGAAAACTCATTCCAATTTGTTGTTTTATCTTGTCTAATGCAGTAGTACATTCAGTATTCACAAAACAAACATGTCCCATGTCAAAGTGATCGAAACAAATTCACGCATATCACTCCAAAACGGTATTTTCAAATGCATTGTTTGGGCGGACGGATCCTTAATGTGGTCTTACCCCAAATTGATGTCCTGCATGTTACAAATCTTCACGAAGGCTAGTCTGATGTCAAGCTACACCCATAAATAGATTAACCACAAAAGGGAATGTATGTTACCCTTACATCTCCGTCACGTA